>NWBR01000567.1:32824-62631 GCA_002914575.1 Entamoeba moshkovskii
AAAATCACAATTAATTAATGTCTACAAATAATAAGTTTAGTTTTGAGGTGATTCTAAATGGGTTTAAAACTCTTTTGAATTTATTAAAGAAAGTAAAAGATTTATCAGATGTAAATTTACGTTCTGGTGTTGTTGAAAATGTTAAAATAATCAACAATGAATTTGTCAGGAGAATTCCAAGTTTTATTGGAATTCAAGTTACTGAAAAAGACTATGATAAATTCATTCACCATGTTTATAGTCGTATTTGCGCTTTCACATCAATTGTTTATTTAGAAGAAATTGAAATGATTAAAAGTGATGTTGATGATTTTGTTAAATGTGATTCAATTGAAAATTTTAGGGAATACAAGGAAGTTTATAAAAATGTTGTTTATGTTTCTGGAATAATTGAAATTCTCCAATTACGTTCCGAACTTAAAGATATAACAGGCGAAATACAAAAGCACCGAAAAATCATGATAGAAAAAGAAGAAATAACAGAAAAAAAAGAAACATTTAATTTAATTTGGAAGAAACTTGTTGAATTGGAAATATTAATTAGAGAAAATACTTCTATTGAAAATAAATCAAATCAAAATGAAGAAGTTGAGGACCAAGGAAAAAATCAACCAATATCAAGACCACACCAAAAAGATTTGCCGTCAATACCAAAAGATTTTGAAATTGATGGTCTTAAGGAAAGTGATGATAATCCACAAAATGTAAATAAAATTGAAGATCAAGGAAAAACACATCCAACATCAAAATCAGATACTGAAAGTGAAAATAAACCACAACAAATAATGGTAGATGTCAACCCAAATACACCTTCATCCAGTGATTCCCAAGCTGTGAATGCTGTTGAACAAGGGAATCCCCAAACAACAAATACAAATACAAACCCAGATGTTGGAAGTGACATTCAAATATCAAAAAAAGAAACAAACCCCAATTCTCCTCGTTCCAACGAACAACATCAACCGAAAACTGAGGAAGCAGCCCAAGGAAACACACAAACAAATGCGGGAACAGAAAAAACAAAAGAAATCAAAACAAGTATTCAATCAACAAAACCACCAAATAAAGATAAACCTGAACAAAAAGGACAAAATACTCCTCAGAAACAACATGATGATAAATCTTCATTGTCAAATCAAGAAGGAATTGATGATTTAAAACTTCAAATCAACAAATTGAAAGAAGAAAAGGTGGAATTTGAAAAGAAAACAAAAGAATTATATTTGACTGAATTGAAGAAAGTAAAAGATGAATGGAATGCTGAAAATATGAAATTAAATGTCGATTTAAACCAACTTAAAACAGAAAATACTCAAATTACAAACAAAAATGCCAACTTATGTGAGGAAGATAAAAAATCAAAGAAAAGAATTGGAGAATTAGAAAATTCAAACCAAAGATTTAAAAGTGATAATGAACTTTTGAAAAAGACAATTGAAGAATTGCAAAAAGAAAATCAGAAGTTAGTAACAGAAAATAAAGAATTTGAAAAGAAATCAAAAGATTTAGAAACTGCAAACCAAAGATTTAAAGGTGATAATGAACTTTTGAAAAAGAGAATTGCAGAATTGCAAAATACAAATCAGAAGTTGGCAACAGAAGGTAAAAATCAAGATGCTGCTTATGATGCCCTCTTAAACGAAGCAAATGATAAAATCAAAAAATTAGTAAACAGATACAATGAAATACAAAAAAGTTACTCGGAACTAACTAAAAAGCAATCTAAACCTGATTCTACAACAATTAATGAAAAGCTTAAAGAAAAAATAAAATCACACTCAGAAGCACAAGAGAGAGACGCTAAAGAAATAAATAATTTGAAAAAAAAAATAGTCAAATTCAATTAAAGAATGAATGTTTAATCAAAGAGTTAGAAATTGAAAGAATGGAAGAATGTGGGGAATTGATAAAGAGAGAATTGAAAGAATATTATATTGAATATTGTATTGATGAAAAATCAAGAAAAGAAACTCTTGTTATTGGATTAGACAAACATGTTATGAAAGAAAAGAAACCAATTACAATTGATATACCAATTGTGAAACCCACACTATTAAAAGAAAAAGGAAAAGCTTTGAAAGTTGAAAGGAAAGAAATTCTAATTGATTTGAAAAACCTTGGAAAAGAGAAAGAAATAAAAGAAGAAGGGTCTTGTTTGGTGGAAAATGGAAATTCATTTGAAAGAATTATCAAATTCATTGAAAAAGAACAAAAAGATGTGAAGAAAAAACAAAAGAAAGAGGAGGAGGAAGAAAGCCAATACAATGAAGCAATTCTTGGACCACAAGAAAAATTAGAAAACAAAGAAAGATCTGAAAAAGAACAAAACCGATCAACTGATGAAAAACAAGAAGAAGATGTCAAGGAAGAAAGTTCTGAAAAGCAAAGCGAAGAATCATCATCAGAGGAAGACGTTAAAAAAGAAATTAAAGAAGAAAATGTTGAAGTTCGAATACCAATAGCATATTATTTAACATCAACACCATATGTTTGTGAATATCAAGGGTGTCCAATAACAATTCCAATAACACCAGATACTAATGATGGTGATAAATATCCATTTGATTTTGAAACAAATGAATATAAAATACGATTGAATTGTTATGTTTATTGTCTTACAGATGGTGTTCATCAAAGAGATGGATTAAATCTAATTGTTACATTGGCATTTTCAAAAGAATATTGTGGTATGAAAACAACATATCCACTTCAAATTGGAAATAGAGAACCAATACCTTTAGAACTTGAAATAAAAGAAGGAAACATTTATGAATCAAATGATCAAGGATTAGTTTCAAATGATGGAAGAAAAGGATCACTAAAAATTATCATTCAATTAGTTTAATTGACCATTTCGTTTAAATGTATAGTTTTTTTTGATAAAAAAAAGATAAACAAAATGAATTAAACATCAATTGTAATATCATCCAAATCTTCAATAGTCATGTTATATTCAAAAGAAGGGGTATAGGGAAGGAAATAAAATAGTAATGAATAATCTTTTCTTACTAAGAAAGCATCACGCCAACTTTCAATTAAAGAAGTATAAAAAGGACAATAAAATTTTTTAATTCTCATAAAGGTAGTAATTGAAGTAATGATTTCAACCATTGTAAAATTTAAAGAAATCATAATTGTTTGGAAAATACATTGTAAGAAACAACTAAAGAATAGATTGACTATTACAATAGTTATTAATAATAATAGTTTAAATGGGAATTTATCATCATTACTATTATTGTAAAGTATTACAATTAACATATAACTTAATAATGTTGCTGAACAAGTTGCATGTAATAAAAATAAATAAAAATGTCTAATATTATGTAATCCAATACAACTTAACCATGCGCAATGATGATCATATCTAACGATACATTGATCACAAACAGAACAATGATGGGTTCTTGGATATTTCTGTTGTTTACAAATATTACAAGATTCAATTTGATTTTTATCATTAACCAATTTTTTATAATAATTAATTGGAATAGACGAAGGTTTTATTGTAAAAGCTTTCCACCAATGATATAAAACAGAATAGAAGTCATAGTGAACCAAAATAAAAGAAATGAAAATGAATCCCGGAGAAAACAAATTCCAAGTGTAAGGTAATACACATTTTAAATAAATAAAATAGACAGAAAAAAGAACAACAGGGATTGCCAATGGTAAATAACCAATAAAAACCCTCGCTTTTTCAATGATTCCTTTATTCTTAATATTTACGCAAGCAGCATTTGACAATGAATCCTTTGTTTTAAGTTGTTCCTCATCGAAAACGTCCATAGTTACTGTAATATTTAATTAAAGATCTTTAAAACAAAAATAAAAAGGTAAAAATTAAAAAAAGTGGACTTTTGTATTTTTCATTTAGAGAAAGAAAGTGATTTTTTGACGGTTGCTCCTTCAGATGGAGTTGAATCATATCTTTTTCTACAATACTGACCTTCGGCTTCTATTTTCCCTGATCGTGAAACTGATTTCCTTCTTAAAGATGAATCAATTACCCCAGTATTTGTTGATGGTAATTTAATGAAGTTACCTTCTTTCTTCATTGGGGTTGCACCATCGGAAAGTCTTGAAGCAACCCCAACTGCAGTTGTAACAACTTTTGGAGGTTGTTTTGAATTAAGTGAATATTTTCTTGAATGACTTGATGATGATTGGTTTGAGCCACTGCTTGATATTGAATGAGAACGTGAACGAGAATTTGAAAGGGCAGCATCTTGACGAACAAATTCTCTGAGAGGAGTTTCAATGGTTGAACAGAAAGAACCGAAATCATTTAAAGTGTCCAATACCATTTTCGAGTGAATTTCTTGGTTGTATTCGCCAATTTCTTTCAAAGAATTGCATAAGTTCAAGAACAATCCTTGTTGTGCGGCAATAATTGGGAAATTATTAATTTTCAAGGATGGAATAAGTTTTGGTAGTTCTTGGAAATAAAACAATTCAAATGATTCAAATATTTCAACTTTTTGAACAATTTTCTCGACGTCATCTGCTTCGATTGTTTTTAAATCAATCAAAAATGTTTTCTGTTGCGTTAATCTTAAAAATGAATTAAAAGATGAATACAAACGAGGTAGTATGTCAATTTAATCAACATTATTGACATTTCTTTTAATAATAATTTCATAATGTACAGTGTTAATTTTGACTGATACAAATCAATATTATTCCAATGAAGATTTTTTATTTCTTCAAAAGTCGCCATTATCCTTTCTATCATAAATTAGTGTTATTCAACTCCCCAATAATAAAACAAACCACACCCATTTAAAGTATTTCTCCAATCAGTTTTAGTTTTCAGTTGGTTTAAAGGAGTATTTTCTTCCATTACGACACCCATTTCACAATACATTTTAATAATAGAATCAATATATTTACAAAATACTCTTGTCAAATCATCTTTTTCAGATACTCCCAATTCGGCCATTCCGCAAAGAATACCCCCCTTTCTCATTTTTTTTATTAAATCCCTCTTGCTGTCAGTTTTAATAATGTTCAAGACAATAATTAATAAATGGGCCATCTCAATCCAATTAGTATTTGTCTTTGTAATTCTTTGAATAATTAAATTACTCATTTTTTCATAATTCAATTGGCCATCATAACAATAAATAATATCTTCCAAGTGTTTTTGTTTTGGCGGTTCTTCTTCATTTCTAGTAGCCTTAATGAGAATAGTTTCTTCATCAGTTTTATTGATGCATTTGATTTTTTCCAAAATGGACATACCTGAATGAAATTAGTAGTTGTATTCCAAATAAAAAACATGAACTCCTCTAAATATAAATAGAGTTGCTAAATGGCCTAATAAAACAAAAATTCACAATTGGTTTGGTTTTCACTTCCTTCTTTTTATTTTGAAAAACTTAAAATTTAAACTAAAAAAACAAAAATGAGCCAAACAAATAATTACAGCGTTTATTCAAATCTTGTCAATGAAAGAGAAGATAAAATAGAATCAGTTGCTCAAGTTGCAAATAGAATGAAAACTGTTGCCATTAATATTGGAAATGAACTTGATGTACATACAGATTTATTGGATGAAGTTTGAAAAGAATAAGTGGTGATGAATCAATAATATTAATCTTCTAGATTGGCGAAAAAACTCCTTTAATTCATGATCATGTTAAAAAAACACAATTACGATTAAAAAATGTATTAGTTCGATCAGAAGATAAGGCGAGATGGACACTGATATGTTTTCTTTGTTTTCTATTGGTAGTGGTGATATTTCTCGCCTTAATTTTTTAAGCGATAATTTAGTTATATATAACAAATATTAATTAGAAAAGTTTTTTTGAGAAAACCCTTAAATTAAAAAAGAAATCAATCTTTTTTATTTCATTACTCAATGTCGTTTAGAGCAGGAAATAAAGAAATTAAAGATATTTGTATCGAAAGGTCTATTCAAACTGTTGGGTTGAGAAATCAAAAAAGAAATCAAATTATGAATCAAAAAAGAAGGATCATTGAAGTCGAACCAAGAACTGATGGATTAATCCCAATTCATGAAGTGGAATGTATTTGTGAGGAAATTCGAATGGGAAATGTTATGTTTTTGAATAATTTATTAAATACATTATCAAATGATCCTGTTCCATATTCTGTTATCAAAAAAACAAATATTATTGGAAAAGTTATTTCATTTTTAAAAAATGAAAATGTTGATGTGGTTTTTTGTGCTTTGTCAATTTTAATTAATTATTCTTCATTTTCCAAAGAAAATAGTTTTGAAATACTGAAACAGGGACTTCCACTCCATTTACAATCATTAATTCAGTCAAATTATGAAAATATTGTAATGCATGTGTTATGGTTAATTTCAAACATTTGTAGTGATGGTTATATTCATAAACAGACAATAGTTAATTCTGGAATTATTCAACAAATACCTGTAATCTTGCAAAAATTCCCATCAATAAGAGCAAGGGCAAGCGTAATGTGGATGTTTTGTAATTTAGTAAAACGATTTGAAGAAACTGAAACAATTGAATTAAGTATTGTTCAATCTGCCCTTGATTTCTCTTTCAATTGTTTTAATTCAACAAATGATGAAGATGTTATTTCAGATGCCTGTTGGACGATCCAATATGTTGCTTTACTCAATGAATATGTTCATATTCTTTTAAATGATGACTTGTTAAATAGAATGTCATTAATGTGTCAAGCGGACTCTCTTAAAATATGTGTTCCTTCAATTAGATTCTTTGGTAATTTATTTTTAAGTGAGGATCTTATCGCCAAACAAGTACTTCCTGGAATTCTCCCTGTATTTATAAAACTAAGTGACACCGAGGAACCATACGTTTTGAAAGAATTGTATTATTCAATGTCAAATATTACGGCATCGAAAGATGTTTCATTGCTCAATACTGCAATTGATTCTGGGTTGATCTACAAAATCGTTCCAAACATTGCGCAAACTCTGGTGTCCAAAGAATCAAGAATTGAAATGGAATGGATGCTCTCTAATTTTTGTTTTGGGGCATCAAACCAAATGTTGCAAATTGTTATTGTAAAATGCCCCGAATTAATTGCGGCTTTATTCAGGATTTGTAGTGAACAAGTATTACCAAAATCGTTACTTTCAATCACTTTGAAGGCAATAAGAAATGTCTGTACGTTTTGTGATGATTTTGGAATTGATTTCAGCGAAATAAGCGAAGAACTAATGTTTGAACAAACCTTAGAAGATATCATTGTAACAGAGAATGACCAAAGAATAAAAAACGTTGCATCCTATTTGCTTGAAAATTATTTCAGAGGGCCAGAAATGAAGTTGTAATTGATTTTTTGAAAAGGGGGAAGGTTGGAAGTGAAGACAAAGAAATTTGAATTCCACAAAATAAATAAAAATAAAAGAGTTCAAAATGAGGCAACTGTTATTTTTTTGCTAAAAAAGGCATCGAAGATCGGAAAAACAAAAAAAATTAATAAATAGAACAAAACTTGAACTAAGAAACATGGAACTTCAAAAATTCATTGGTAAAAATGTCTTCTCGTGAGGATTCTGTCTATATTGCTAAAGTCGCTGAACAAAGCGAAAGATATGATGAAATGGTCCAATACATGAAACAAGTCGCAGCCATGGATGCTGAATTATCAGTTGAAGAAAGAAACTTGTTGTCTGTCGCATACAAAAACGTTATTGGAACAAAGAGGGCGTCATGGAGAATCATTTCATCACTTGAACAAAAAGAACAAGCCAAAGGAAATGATAAACATGTCGAAATTATCAAGGGATACCGAGCAAAAATCGAAAAGGAACTCTCAGAATGTTGTGACGATGTACTTGCTGTTATTAAAAATAATCTCCTCCCAAAAGCCTCTACTGCTGAGAGTAAAGTATTTTTCAAAAAAATGGAAGCTGATTATTATAGATATTATGCTGAATTCACTGCTGATGAAAAAAGAACTGAAGTTTCAAATAAATCTCTTGCTTCTTACACTGAAGCAACTGAGGTCTCTAATGCTGAACTTACCCCAACCCACCCAATCAGACTTGGTCTTGCTCTCAATTTTTCAGTTTTCTATTACGAAATTATGAATGACGCAGATAAGGCTTGTCAACTTGCCAAACAAGCTTTTGATGATGCCATTGCCAAATTAGATGAAGTTCCAGAAAACATGTATAAGGACTCCACTCTTATTATGCAATTGTTAAGAGACAACTTAACCCTTTGGACTTCCGACACTTGTGATGACGAATAAAAGAATTGAATTCTTTCCATTTTAATTTTTTGTTATACGTTTGTTGGTATTGCCAAGAGATTTTTTTAGAATCCATTTGTTGTGATCAAATTTTTGGAAATAAGTGGGATTTTTGAGATGAGTTAATAAAAGAAAATACACCTAAGAAGGCTTTCGAACGTGACAGACAAAAATTTTCACAAGAAAGCATTTAAGAGCTGAAAATTGCTTTTTTTTGGTATTAAGTGATTGGCGTTTTGAGGAATTGAAAGATCAGATTTAAAGGATCTCAAAAGCAGATTGCGAAAATGAATGAACAAGACAAAGCTTTGGAAGCCAAAAAGGCAGAAATCAGAGCGCGAATAGAAAAGGAAATGAGAGAAAAAAGAAAAGCAGAAAAGTTAGCAACAAAAGAGAAGAAAGGGGATGTGAGTGGATTGATTGCTGATATGAAAAAAAAAGTGGCGATTGAAGTTAAGGAGGAAACTGAAAAGGAGTGGAAATCAAAGTTGGAAGGAAGAGAAGATGAAATTAAACAATTAAAACGTGAACTTGAGATTGCTCATGAGTTGAAAAGTGAATTGGAAAAAGAGAATCAAGAACAAAAAAATGAAATACAAAAAAAATCTATTGAAATTGACTATTTGAAGGAAAAAGAAAAAGAATTAAATGAAAACACCGAAATAATTAGAAACGAAAAAAAAGGAGTTGAAGATAAAATTAGCGAACAACAAAAACTGATTGAAGAACTGAAAAAAAAATATGAAGAACAAGAAGTAAATATCAAAAAACTTACTGAAGAAAAGGGGGAATTGGAAAAAGAAAGGGATGAAAAAATTAAAGAGATTGGTGAGTTGAAAATTCAAAAAGATAAAAATGAAATCGAATTCCAAGAAGAAAAAATTAAGTTGGAGGGAGAGTTAAATGATGAAAAGGCGAAATCAGAAAAAGAATTAAGTGATGCGAAAATGAAATGGGAAACTGAATTTAGTGAGGCAAAAACTAAATGGGAGAAAGAGTTAAATGATGAAAAGGCAAAATCAGAAAAAGAATTACTCGAAGAAAAAACCAAATGGGAAACTGAATTTAGTGAGGCAAAAACCAAGTTGGAGAAAGAGTTAAGTGATGAAAAGGCAAAATCAGACCACGAACAATTAGAGAGAAGTACTGAAAATCAGGCATTGAAAAGGGAAATCGAAGAACTAAAAGTGGTTGTTGAGCAATATAAAAAGAAAGCAGAAGAATGGGACATAGAAAAAATCACAATGAAGGAATTATTTGAGGAAGAGAAGAAAAGGTTTGAAGATCAAAAAACACAAGAAATTATCGATGAAATCCAAAAAGAGGCCGAAGAAGAGTTGGAGAAAAGAATCTCTGAAATTGAAAATGAAGAAAAAGAAAAGAGAATACGCTTTGAGGCAACTAAAACCGAAGAAATTAAAGCAGAAATGATGGACATGTGCATGAAATTATTGGATGAAATGGAACAACAAACAAAGAATGAAATTTATAACGAAGTATTGGCGGATATAATGGCCGGAGGATTCGGGGGAATTGGGCCCATAAAAACACCTTCTGATGAAAGTAAAGAGAGCGAGGAAAGTGGAAGTGATGAAGACGAATTGTCAGAAGAAAGTAAAAGGAAAATGGAAGAAGCAATACAAAGGGAAGCAGAAAAAGAAATAAACGAAAAAAATCAAACCGTAGTGGAAACCAACACAACACAACAACCAACCGAAGACGCAAGGATCAATGAAGATGACATTGAGGATTTGGCTCGAAAAGAATTAGAGGCTGAATTAAAAAGAAAAGAAGAAGAAATTAATAAAGAGTTAGAAAAACAAATCCAAGCCGAATTGGAAAAAGAGTTAGAAGTAGAAATGAGCAAAGCTAACGAACCAGTAGTTGAAACAAAAACCGAAACAACAAGTGTTGCCGAACAAACTGTCAATGAAGAGATAAAAGAACCAGTCGAAAAGATTGAGGGGGTTGTCAACCCAATCGAAGAACAGCATGAAGAAGAAATTGGGAAAAAAGAAGTTGTTTTTGAAGAATCTCAACCCAACATAATTGTTGAGCCTTCCAAAGAAGAAGTTGTTGTCACACAACCAACAGAAAATAAACAAGAAGAAAACCCAACCCAAGAAGCAAAAATAATTAAGGAAGAAATCAAGCCAGTTGAAGCCCCAATCGAAGTCAAAAAAGAGGACAGTGTAGAAGAGAAACAACCAACTCCATTGCCTGAAAAAACAGAGGACAATAAAAAAGTTCAAGTAATGCCACTAACAGATGAAGGAGAAGGGAAAAAGAAAGAAAGCTTTGCGGTTTTAACTAGCAGTGGAGAAGAAGACTATCAAAGACAACAAAAGTATAGGGATGATATCCTTCCAAGAAGGAGTATGGCAAGAACCGATCCTTCCAGGAGAAGATCTGATGTCACTGACGTTGGAGTTGAACTTGCACTACTTGAAAGTGAGGGTTCTTTGATTCAAACAAAAATAAGACCAACAGGAAAGAAAGGAAGACAAGCACCAACGAAGGGCTTGATGGAGTATAGAAGTACCCTCCCAACAAGCAATGATGATTCGACCGTATTTACCGAAGAAGCAGATATTAGTGCTGGGGAAGAAGGTGATTCTTCAGTAAAGAAGAAGATTCCAATTGGGGCAAGAGCCATGCCAGGAATGCCTGTTGGAGGAGTTAGAATGGGAATTCCAGCTGGATTCAATCCAGGTGCAGTTCAACTCAAACCAGCATCGGGAGTAAGAAGAAAATCATTTTCCCAACAATTCAAAGAAAAAGTTCAGCAAAATCCCTCAGAACCATTGGCTTTGGTTCAACAACAAGCTGAACAGCAATCCCAATCTCAACCTCTTTCTTCCCCAAGGGGAACAAAGTTTGTTGGTAGAAATGGCAGAAGTAGTGGTACCCAGGAAGGTGGTTTGCCCAAACCGCAAGGCCCAACAGAACAAGCACCCTCAAAACCAAGCACCATCCCACCCAAACCAAGTGCTCCTGCTGCTGTACCCAAACACCACACCAGCGTAAATTCAAAATCTTCTTCTTCACAACCACAATTAGCACCACCACCCCCTCAACCACTAACACAACCAGAAGTCCCCCTTCAGCCCCCATCAGTTCCACCCAAACCAAGCCATTTGCAATCCGAAAAGGAATCTAAAAAGAAAAAGAAAGAAGAAGAAGCCAAAAAAAAGGAAGAAGAAGCCAAAAAGAAAAAAGAACAGAAGAAAAAAGATAGGAAAAGTAAAAAATAATTCATTTATGAAAGACGTCCTTTTTTTTAAAAAAGAACTGAATATTGAAGTAATTACAGATGAAGTTGGTCATTTTGGTTGCCTTTGCCTTTTTCGCAGAGGCCGAAATATTTTCTTTTTCAACTTCGTCGACCTCTCGAAAATTAATCAATTTGAAGGATTTCACATTCGGTGCCGAAGGAGATTTTTATATAAAAATGGAGAAAGTTTGTTTTCTATTTCCCTGCAGACCAAGTGAAAGTTTCTAATGGATAGATTGATAGCACAGCAAACGAAGATAATAATTATGCGGGTTTTGTCTTAATGCCCTCAGTGTATTCGACCGATGATTTATGCACACTTTCATTGGCTGGACAGACATCAAATGCCGCGAAAAGAGGGTATTTTTTTTTACCAATTAAAAACAGAAACTAGGCATCAAATTGTTCCAAAGGGAACGTATAGACTTGTCTATTTTTCGTGTGGTGAGAAACGGGCATCGGCGTTTAGTGCCAAAATTTCTCAAGGATATCGTATTGGATCTGATTATCACTATTTAACATATGGGGAACTTCCTATGGTTTCGATTTCACAAGTACTGGGTGCGATAGTGTTAATTGGTGTTTTATATGATTTGTATTTGGTGTACTTCAGGGAAATTCACACAGTCCAAACACTTATTTTGGGTTTTGGAGTTATTGTGTTATTAAATCTTTGTTTCGACGTTATAACACTGAAAATAACTGATGCACAAGGTATTTCCAGTTTAAGATATTTCGATTATATTTTCCGTATTGTTGAAACAATTTCTTTTTATGTAGTAACTATCTTGGTTGCCACTGGGTGGTCACGCAAAAACAAGTTTGATTTCAACCAAAAGAAATTACTTATATTCTTTATCGTTCTTCAGTTATTGTCAAATATTTTATATCTTGTATCCAAGGAGAACGAAATTGCGAGAACCAGGGTTACTGGGATATTGATGGTCATTGATGTTATTTGCAGCATTGCTATTCTATTCCCACTAGTTAAAACACTAAATGTTCTTAAGAAAACTTCGGGTGTGGACGTGAAAACACTCAAACAATATCAGAGGTTTAGTAGATGTTATTCTTTATTATTAATAATTGCTTATTTTAAAGTATTAATTGCGTATATTTCAGATACAACCCCATCCAGCAACAATGATTTTATTTATTTAGCAGTCGACAAATCGCTCTATGTAATTTATGCCCTCTATTTGATTATTGCCTTCAGACCTAAGAAACTTTATCATTCCCCACAACAAAACGAAAAAGGATCTGTTGTTGATGGCACAGAAGTGGATGAAGAAAGGCTTGTTGATAAACAAACAATTATTGACAACGAAGAAAACCAGGGAATCAAGAGTGTTATTTTAGTTGATAATGGTGATGAAGAAACAACCAATCACAAAAAAACCGATATCGTTGTGGAACTTGAGTAGTTAATTTTATTTTTCCTCAGCTATTGTTTTTGCTTTTTCTGGTTTTTTCTAACTTAGGGATCACAGTCGTTACTTTCCAAATTCGTTACCTAACATTTTTTTTAAATTCTGTGTGCAAAAAAAGAATACAAGAAAATCCTCACCTCTTTTCCTTGACTTTTCCCGAAAAATCACTTTTATCTGACAAAATCATAATTTGAACTTTTCTAGAAACCATGGAAGATTCCATCAAATCAATTATAAAAATAAAAGGGGAATTTATAAATGTATAGTTAAAAAATTATTATGATTCTAATAACAATATAGTTTTCGTAAGATGACGTTTCTATTCGTGTGGCCACGCCGATTTTGTAAACAAAAAAAAACAAAAAGTCAATATTTAAAGGGAAATGGAACAAAAATTAATTAGTATAAAAAAGCAAAATGTCAACCATTAAACAATCCGAATGGGTTCAAGCGGGCGGTCACGGAGGTGATCATCAATTAGTACCAAAAGGGGAATATTTATTGAAACCATGTCATGCACCAAGGGTTTGTTTTATTTTTTATTACTCTTTGTTTTTTTCATTGGTTGTGGAATTAAAACCAAATTAATAATTCACTGTTTTCTTTTCCAATTTCCAACTTTTCCCAATAATGATTTGAAGGGAGAGTTCCGAAAGAAACTTTGAAAAACCAAAATTAAACGAAAAGAGTGGCTTTATAACATGGTAATAACGATACAAGGAAAAATCATTTTATTTGAAAATTCAGAGCGATAAAGAATGGACAAATAGTGGGGTAATACCAAAGTTCTATGGTATTGAAGAACATGACTTCGGATACGGTGAGTTTGAATTCATTAAAATGGAAAATTTGATGAATGGAATCAAAAAGCCATTTGTTTTGGATTTGAAAATTGGAACTCAAACTTGGGATCCTGAAACTTCTTCAAAAAAGATGAAAAAAAGATTAATGGTGGATTCTACATCTACTACTACTTCTCTTGGTGTACGGTTTTCTGGAATGCAACGTAATCTCACAGATAAACCCACATTATATTCAAGATATCTGTGTACCCATGAAGTAAGTACAAGAGACTCATTAAAAGAATATATTAAAATGTATTTTCATGATGGAGCAAAATATCGTAGTGATCTATTACCGTGTTTCATTAGGAGGGTTGATAAAATGATACAATTAATGAGCAAAAAAGAATTTAAAATGTTTTCGGCTTCGGTTTTATTTGTTTATGATGGGACTGCCAGTTCAGAAGAAAAAAAGCATGCAGTTAAAATTATTGATTTTGCCCATGTTTGGGTCATGGGAGAAGAAGAATGTAATGTTGATGATGGTTTTGTGACTGGATTAACTACTGTCAAAACTATGTTGGAAGAATTACATGATGAATTTAATTCATTGTAAAAAGTAGAGGTTATTAAGAGGCTTTATGTTAATTAACAACTGTTTAAATCTATTTTTATTTAACAAAAACGATTTTTCGAAAAGTTATGAGGACAATGATTTTGCGAAACAAAAAGAATCGATTCAAAAAATTGTCTGTTTGAGATCGATAGTTTTTGAGGAAAAGCATGATTGAGTGGATTTTTTCTATGATTTTAATTATTCTATTTTTGTGAAACATAAAGCATTAATTTCTCATTGACTTAACAATTGATAAATAAAAATGGTGTCAATTCATTCCTCTTCAATTTTGGATTCCTGAATTACTTTTCCTTCTTTTGTCCAATATTTCTCTTCAGGATAATTCTCTTTTTTCCACTGGGGATATGCACAACATGCCTTTTTTAATTCAGAAACCACATCGGCAACCATGGTTTTTGTTGTTTTATTGACACACCAACTTGGAATCCAGCCATTCCATGAATTCCAACTGAAGAAACTCAATTTTGTTCCCTCAGCAGTTTTTTCAATAACATATCCCGTTTTAAGGCTATTTGCCCTAACAAAATCTTTCGATTCTGGCTGTTTTTCATGTTTTACGGAATGGTTCATGATAATAAACAGGGATTTATCTTTATTAAACCACCAAGACCTCATGTTAACCCAATCCCTATTTTTAATTGTAAATGGCATTTTTATGCTGTAATATCCAATTTCAGTGTTTTCATCGATTTGTTCGATGAGTCGTTGAGACTTCATGGAGGCATCCCAAACGCCTCTGTATGGGGGGTCTTGGATAACATCATGGAGCACTTCAATTGGAATATTTTTTAGGGCCATCGTCTTTAATTTGACTTGAAGGATTTCTTCATTCTTGATCTATCCAAAACGATTAATTCTGGTGTGAGCCAAAAAGAAAAAACAAACATCTCTAAACAACACTTTAGTCTCATTCTTGTCTTGCTTTACATTCCAACCGTTATCGTCATCCAACATTTTTTTAAATTCCATGAAGTCATTAAGCGTGGGTGTAGGGTACAGTGGGTTGTGGGTGTGGGTGTAAACGTCGCCATATAATCGGGTCATCCATTGTTCACTCATTGTAAGGTAAATCCAATAGAAATACAAGTTCGAAGGGTGATGTTTAAAGAAAAAAACTATTTCTACCTTCGTCACAACTAAAAAAAACGTTTTTGTCTGTTTTAGTGCCTGTTTTTTGAATTTTAACAAACTACGAGAACGGGGGTCAAAGCATTTTTGTTTGTCGACAAATTGAATAACATTTCAATAATTGAAATTTTTTGTTTTTACTTCTTGTAAAAAAATAAAAAAAAGAGAAAACTATCAAATTGGGTTGTTGTTCGTTCGATGAGGAAACTGGGGATTGAGATGATGGCAGAAAGTGTTTTTGACAGGGAAACTGAAACTCTATTGCAAAGTAAGGAGAAAAAATGGGAAATTGAATGCCCAATGAGTTGTTATCGTAATGTATGTAAAAATTCTAAACAAATTCTCCAGTTGACTGAAGACCAATTAACGTTTTCTCAAGGGGAAATTGTTATTCAGGACATTAAGAATTTTGTAATTGAAAGGAAAACAAATGCCATTATAATTCAAATTCATTGTAAAGATTGTGAGGGGAATGCGTATTTCTTAGTCCAGCAAAACTCAACGAAGTTTATTGAAGGAATGAAACGAGTTGGGCTACATGAAAAAAAGAAAAGTAGGTATGATTCATCACCTGGAAGTTTTATAGAACAAGTCGACCAATACTTAAATGAAACTGAGGTTAGGATTGATGAAAAAACAAAACCGATAAATAAAGGAAATGAAAGGGGATTGGATATCTCCAAGGCGACAATGAAAGAATTAATTTTATTTAACCAAAAACCAAACCGTGCCAAACCGAGAATAACGAAAACAGTTAAAGAAAAGGAATGTATCGATTTAGTTGAAGATGAAAATGATTGTTCAGGTGAAACTAAAATAATCAGCGTCACAAATAAAAAAAAGGAACCGGTCGTTAAAAGAAGAATTACAAGGAAGCTCTCAAAGGAAGCACAGTGCAGAGAGGGAATCGAAGTATTTACATATGAATCCATTACTATTACTGAGTCTGATTTAAAAAGGGTAAAAGGTGATATGTTAAACGACATAATAATCAATTTTTATATTGAATTTTTAAAAAATGAAATTGAAAGGGAGGACTATTATTTTTGCAATTCATATTTTTGCGGGAAATTGGAAGGAGGGAATTATGAAGAATTAGAAAAATGGATAAAAGAGGATTGGTTTAAAAAGAAATTTATTTTTATTCCTAAATACTATGGTGATGGTCGTTCGGGTCATTGGTATTTATTTCTTGTTTGCTGTAAATCCTATAAAAGTAATTATAAAAATTTGTTCCAACTCGGTGATAATTTAAATTTGAGTCCCGAAGTGAAAGACTTAATTGGTTCCACAGAAGTTAAAATGGAGGAAGAAAATAATGACGACGTCTTTGAATTAGATCCATGTGTTATCGTTATTGATAGCTTAACTAATTCCGATGCCCTTGTCACAACAAAAAAATTGAAAAGCTTCCTTCACAGACTTTCGGGCGACAGTTCATTCGAAAATCATTTGGTCCACGAAATTAACATTGACGCTCCCCGCCAAAGAAATACCATTGACTGTGGGGCTTTCATGTTGTATTTTATCGATGCAATCGCTCGGAATAACCCCAAAACGATCTCTGAATTAAAAAATTGTTTAAGTCTAGGAGAGGCCTTAAATTTTAGGGAAGTTATAGAAGACGCACTGACCATCACCTCCGTTACGAGATAACTTGTAATATTTTTTTCTTTTCGTTTCTAAAAACTCGAAATTGTATTTGTTCTGCCAAAGATCCAATCACGTTTTGTGTTGTCAAGTTTAAATGAAAAGATAGTTGTATTTAAGAATTTGAAGGGTAGAGATCAATAAATATTTTTGTATTCATGGAACAACCAAGCATTCAGATACAACTCGAAGAAATCGAGAAAAAACCAATTAGACTTTTTGAAAAGTTTCCAAAAACCATTGTTGAGGCGTTGATGTGTAATCAGTTTATTAAATCGCCTGCGTTAACAATAAAAGGAGATAACAAAACAACTATTTCTTGGGAAACACTAATTGAATCTTCGTTTCAATGTGCCTATTCGTTAATTGACGTCAAACATCGTTATCCAGTCGTCGCCGAAAAGTCTGTAATTATTTGTATGGGCAATTGCAAGGAATCGTTTGAAATTTGTTATGGATGTTTTCTTTGTGGGATAATTCCATTGTTCATATCCCCAAGAACACCTCTCTGTGACATTTTAAAGGTTATACAAGCAAGCAAAGTAATCTCATGTTTCTTTGACTATCACCAAAAGAATAAGTTTGAATCAATTCTGAATGAATTTGATATAAAGATGGTCATTGTTGGCGCGAAAAAAACTTCCAATCCCATGGTTCAGTCATACCTGGATTTCGTGCGACTTAAAGAAGAGAATGTTTCGATTCAAGAAGAAAAGCGAAATGAGATCCAAATTATTATTGAAAACACTAAGCCCGAGGATATTTGTGAAGTAGTACTAATTCCAAGTGAAGAAGGAGGTCTGAAGGGAGTCATTTGGAGTCACAATAACGTTATTTGTGAGTGTTATTATCTGAACGATGTGTTTTTGTTTGGGGCAAAGGAAAGGTATTTGCATTATTTCTCAAATAGTTTTTTTATGGAGAGAATAATGGTATTTTATATTGCCTTGATCTTCAGGTCTCACATATTCATCGGGGCGCCTGAGCTAATGAAAAAAAATGCGAATGAACTCTTTGTTTTGATGAATAAGGTTAAACCAACAATTTTATTGGGGATTCCAAGGGTCTATGAAAAGATCATTGAGAAAATGAAACAAAAGAAGGGAAGCATTAATGGATGGGCAACCAAAAACGCATTGTCAAGCAGCATGCAGCTGGAAGAAGGTGTTCATAAGCCAAAGGGATTTGGCATTGCAATGAAAGTATTGAGAAGGAATTTAAGAAAAATTGGATTGCACAGGACAAGAATCTTGCTGAACGCAGTTACCCCTTTAGCAATTGATATGATAAATGAATTGCATGGGATTGGACTCTCTGTTTATGATGGATTGTGTCTTGCTGAAACTACGGGCTATTGCAGTGTGAACAGAAAAAAAAGTTATTCGGCACATTCCTTGGGTTGTTCCCTCAGTGAGGAAATCCATATTGTGGTCAATGATGGTCGAATAGTGGTTGAAGGACCAACCGTGGCTTGTGGATACACAGAACGTGCATTAAATGAGGGTTGGTTTACTGAAACAACATATTACAGCGCCTTCAAGGGTTCTATTGAAGAAAAAAACCACCTGCAATTCGTTGTGGTTGAAGGTGTGTTGGTCCCCTTAATCATAACAAAAACTGGTGAATATGTTTATCCATTGCCAATTGAAGCAAAGTTGAACACAATTAGTACTGTGGTGTCTTCAATGGTTGTTGGAAACAACGAAAAATTTGTTGGTTGTGTTTTATTTACAACCGTCGAGGCGGTGGAAGAGCAACTCAAAGAAAAAGCACCCTCTCGTGAGAATATCGGGAAAGATCCATTTTATGGGGCATTTCTAAAAGAGAGGATTGAGGCAATAAACACAGAACTCCCAAGAAGCAATAAAATAAAAAGGTTTGTTGTCTTAATTGATTCAAACGTAAAATCAACGCTGGATGACGAACAACGCCTGGAACTAACACAGAGATATTCAAACCACATCGGATTGTTGTTTAAACCAACAACTTAGTTTATTGTTTCGGTTTATCTTGTATTTACACAGTCATAACAATGTGAACCAAAATTGAATTACAAATGGAGTTGTCTTATAAAATAGGAGAGTAATTTTCAAGAGAACAGCAAAACTGAAGTTTATTATGTCCAATATTTGATTATATTTACAATTAATTTATTGTTCCCACTCGTTTTCTCTGAGCAAAGAATAAACACTGGTGATTTCAGAGTTTTTTGGTTGTTTCAAAGCAAACTCGTCAAAATATCCCCAATTCCCGCCACAGTAATTTGTTGAGGGTAACTGCTTTGTTTCAAATCTCATAGGAGATTTCCTTCTCTCCAATGTTGCTTGATACCTGGGTATTAAATAACGTTTAATTAAAGTCGAGCTCATGGATTTTGAAGACACCAACTTTTTCGAGGCCTACACAATTAACATTTTTCAATAACATTTCGAAGGCACCATAAAAGTGTTATAAAATGCCTTCTTTGGTTTTGTTGGGGAAACGAAAAACAAACGATTGGGGTTACTGATGTAAAATATTCATTCCAATGATCAACAATTTCAAAATATCGGTCTTTTAAGTCGAAGTCAAATTCTCGTGGAATCACTAAATCTTCAACTCTTGTTATCTGATTTGCGCGCGTGACTGAGTACCACCAACGCGTTGACCTTGGCGGAATTGTCAAAGTGACCGCCCATACATGGTTGGGGCTCCAACTCATTTTCCTAAATAATTAATGAACGTCTCAAGCGAGATTAGGCAATATCAAAAGGAATTGAAATTTTGCAATAAAAGTCAATGGGAATAATTTTTTATGTCGGCCCCTCAAATCCTATCCCATTTTTCTTCTTTCATTTGCTTGTTCGTGCAAGAGTGTAAAAAAACAAACCGACTTATTCCATTATCAAAATTTACAATTAATTCTTCTCCATATTGTGTCACATAATGAATTGATAATGATAACGTTATTATATGTTCCATGGGGTGTCAGGTAATCAATTAAATATGGTGTTTTTCAGTATAAGTACTTTAACTGTAACGCACTTTTATCAAAGACCTCCACTAAATTTGGTTTATTATTTTCAAAACCCGACATTTTGGTTGTGACTTAGGGTTTTACTTTTTTTTTCCTTTATTTCAAACAAATTTTTTTTAAGAAATATGTTAGTCATGTTTTCTGTATTTTAAATTCTTTATTATTTTTATCACTTTATTTCTGATTATCCTCCACCAAAATCTTTTGCTTTTTGTGATGACTAAATCACGAAAAAGTGATGGGAAAAAGTATTGGCTTTTTCTTTTCATCTCACAAAAATTATCTTATAATACTGCGATATTTAAACAGTTTTTGGTGTGGAAGAAAGTTTAGAAATAAACTAATGGATCCCTATTGTTATCGTTTGTGCCAATTCTATACTTGTGCCAAAATTACAAACTTGAACAAAACCATAACCCCTGAAAAGTTAATGAATCTGTTTGAAACGTGCGGTGATATTGTGTCGATTCGAGTTTCGTTTGTTCTTTATTTATGTGATCCCATTAACTTATTCACGCGACAGCAAACTCCTGAATGGGAGCAAATGGGCCATTGTCAATTTTGGTGATTCCAAAGCAGTCGAGGCTGCCGAGCTTTTTTCTGGCTCCATTTTTGAAGACCGAATTGTGAATGTTTTTGGGTGTACTTTGGGAAAAGCAGACTATGACGACACTGAGAACTTTTATTTTGGGAGAGGTCTCCCCTTGAGCAAAAAAGAAAAGGATTCATTGGATGGGACTTCAATCACCTTCACGGCAGATGGAAAGTTGTACGTGGTCAGCGCAAATGAAGAAATGAGAAGTGGAAAGGGATGCGCCATTACTGATTCTTTTGGCATTGGGTACGACTCAAAAGACCAAATGTTGTATCTAAAAAGAAAAGAAGAAGTCACATTTGAAAAACCAAAAGAGCAATCAGAAAAAGATTCGGAAAGAAAAAGGACAAAGAGTTTTGATGATGGCTTAGTGAAAAAACAAACCGATGAAATTGAAGAAACGTCGCAAGGTGAGTATGAGCAGAATTTCGGGTTACTGAAGGAGGATGCCAGCCATTTTGAAACTTGGGAAGACGTTGAAATTCCTGTGGGGTCACAACCCAGACAACAAAAATCAAAAAGGGGTTATAAATCAAAACAAACCCATTAGTGCTATCGTTGTCTAATTAAATCCAAACACCACACCTTTTTTAACATTTTTATTTTTGCATATCGTTTCTGCCATCACAAATCGCGATTTTTATTCGCCGAACAGTCCAACCACTATTTTAAGAATGAAAATTGGTTTTTGCTGGCCAATAAAGTGTGAGATATGAAACGACAACTAGATGTTTCACTGACCCCAAATCAAACATTTTATTTGAAACACCAGTGATTGGCTTTAGGTTTGTAACTCTAATAGACACTATTTTATCTCATTGGCAGACTTTTATTATAACTCAATTAATTCTAATTGATTGGCTCAAAGTAGAAAATAAAAAAATGTTAGAGAGTTGAGAAAGACGAAGAAACACCATTAATTAATACCTAACAACAAATTTCCAGATTCAATTGTGCAATGGCGACTCTCGAACACCTCCAACAAAGCGTAACATCGGATAGAAGTTTTTGTAAGAACTGTTGCAGAAAGATTAGTGGTGAAAACCTTTGCAACATCATCAACGGCCACGACAATTACGTAATTATTGATTGTAGAAGCAAGGAAGAATATGATGGTGGTCATATTAAGGGTTCAGTTCGGTATGTTGGGCACAGAGAGATCAAAAAATTACTCCTACAAAAGGTGAACCTGGGGTTAATTATAGTATTTCATTGTGAATACTCGAGTGTCCGAGCGGTTAGGGCCTGGGAGATATTTCGACAGTCCGATCGAGTACGGTCATTGAAACAATTCAACAGCCCAGAACCAACGTATAGCCATTGCTTTTTGTTAAGTGGGGGTTACAGAAAGTTTTTTAAGGAATATCCAAATTATTGTTGTGGTGGTTACTTGAAAATGAAGTGTTGTGTTGAAGCTTCAAATGATGACGCACAAATGAAAAAAAAAGATGAACATTCCATTTGTCCAAATGGTCAAAATTTTATGTTTATCCACCACGATTCATTTATAATCCAGCAAATGTAATTTATCTGTTTGTGAGCCTTAAAACTTATTTTTTTAAAAATGAACTCAAAAAGAAAACTAATAATTGAAAATATTTTAAGTATTTTGACGTAACTTTTACAAAAATTTGTGCTCATCTTTTTGTATGGAAATAAATATCAACATCTCATTCCATCCTTTTTTGCCCAACCAAAATTGGGTTTATAGAGACAAATAACACCAAGCTTTTTATGGGTTGTGATGGTAAAGTGTGATAAAAAAAGCACTTTCTAGTTTTTGTTGGGAAACTAAACTATAAAATATTTAAAAGATCAGCAAAAGTTCAAAAATATCGCCTTTGTGCATAACTCAAAAAGACAACGATAAGGAACTAAATAACTTAAAAAATCAAAAATGTCGAATAGATGCCCAGTTTGTAATAAATTTGCCTACGCCGCTGAGTCATGCAATGTAAATGGAACTTTTTACCATAAGACTTGCATGAAATGTAAAGAGTGTCAATGTAATCTCACTGTTTCTACTTACAAACTCTTAAAAGGAACAAATGAAATCTATTGTGCAATTCATCTTCCCCAACCAAAGAATCTTCAAGCAGCAATGACGTTGGAGACCATTTCAGCAAAAGAATCACATAGACCTGACCTTGTTAATAGAAATGTCCAAGGTGGTTCTGATCAAAGAAGAAATTTACAGGCAACTGATACATTGGATATCAGGTCGGCCCAACAATCAAAAGGACCCTTAGTTAATTCCCAAGTTCGTGGTGGGTCTGATCAAAGAACAAACACCGGCAGTTTAAGTCTTTCCGAAAGAACTGCCATGACACAATCCAAATCCTCTCAAACACTGGTTAATTCCCAAGTTCGTGGTGGATCTGATCAAAGAACAAACACTGGTGGTTTAAGTATGGCTGACACCAATGCTATGTCACAGTCCAAATCCTCACAAACTCTTTATAATGCCCAAGTAAGAGGAGATGGAAGGAATTGCCAAGCAACAGAAACCCTTGAGATTGGCCACATAAAGCAAGCACCCAAAGTTGGAGTAATTCAAAACCCCCAAGTAAGAGGAACAAAATAATTCAATTCTTTTATTTTTCAAAAGGCAATAAAAACACCAAACCACTTTTATATTTAAAAAATAATTAATTCAATTTATTATAAAATATTATAATTTTAAAAAGATAAAAAAGGCCACAGCTCTACTTATTCATTTAATGAAAGTGGAAGTCGAATATCTCAAACCAATTGTCGATTTTATTGATATAAAAACGAGAAATCGAATCATTTTCATAAATAAAAAAATGTGTAATCTTATTCTGGCAAATAAAACTATTAGGGGTAATTCATTCGACATTTCGAGGGAATATCCAAATTGTTTTCAAATCGAAAAAGTCATTTTAACAATTGGAAGTGATGAAGCGTGTTCTTTTAATTGTTTATTTCTTCCACACTTAAAAGAATTAGAGATTCATTCTGAATTAAATGAAAGTAGGTTTTGTGAATTATTATTGGTATTAAAAGATGTTGATTTACAAAGGTTGTATCTTAAGTCTATCGGTAAAATTGGTGATGATAAAAATTTGTTTCACTCTTTTAGTTGTTTAACTTCATTAACTGAATTTGAATGTACAAAAGAATTACCATTTGCCCCCCAAGTTTTTTCTTCACTGTTCAATTTACAAAAACTATCTTTTGTTTGTGAAAAAGATATCTCTGTGTTATCTTCTTTGACAAATTTAAAGGATTTGAAATTAAGTTCTTCAAATGAAGTTACTTTAATTTCTCTTCTTGGCATCATTAATAAATTACGTTTGACTTCTTTGGACATCCATTCTCTTCCTTCTATTTCTTCGGTTTCTTCTTTAAATACGTTCACATCAAATACTTCTTTATCACACTTAGTTCTTCCAATTTCTGTCAATATGTTGTCTTCTTTATCTTCCTTGACTTTTTTACCAAAGTCTTGTTCTTTTTATGTTAATTCTTCAAATGTTTTGCCAAATTCTTTATCTCTTGACGTCCCAATTACTTCCAATTCACCAAATTTCTTTTTTTCTTTCGAACTCCCAACCCCTTTATCATTGGTTGATTCCCATTTAACTGACAATCAATTATTGTTCTTACTTAGAAATAATATTGTTTCTTCTCCAATTACCCAGTTCTATTTGTCCAATTCGCCTCTGTTAACTCCATCTTTATTTGAATCAAACCTCTTTAATTCCATTCAACATCTTTATCTTTGTAATCAACAATTCTCTGATATTTCTTCGTTCACTACATTAACCTCTTTAAAAAAAATAATGTTTGCCAAAACTTCTTTTCCAACACGTCTGGTCCCGTTGTCCTCTGTTGAAATTTTATCACTTCAATCTGTGGACTTATTTTCTTCATTCACTTCCCTTTCAAACTTCCCAAAATTGAATTCTCTGGAATTATTTGATATTCCAAGCAAATGTTATTTGGATGTATCTCTAAAGAAATTCACTCATATCTCTTCTTTATTGATTGAACCATTATCTTATGAACGCTTTTCATTGCAACAAGTATCTTCAATTCACAATTTAGTGTTATATGACAAACAATCAAAACTACAACCCCATACATTTGATTTCTATTTGCAAACAATCACTTCTTTGACAATCCACAAGTTCTTGTCTATCAGAGACTTCTCTTTTGTAACGGAAGCAAAATCTCTCAATTCACTAAATATAACAGAATGCCCCCTTCTTGACCCGTCATCTTTGAATTCTTTGAGTTCAGTTACGACGTTAAAAGAATTAAGGATAAGACAAAAAATTAAAAAAGAAGCCAATCCAATTACCCATGACTACTCTTTTATTTCTTCTTTGAAGTCAATTGAAAAACTTCAATTGGCAATTACGACAACCCACGAATTTCTCTTCAGTGCCTTTGCTTGTAAGCAACTTACGGCTGTAGACTTTTCATTATGTGTTTGTAATGATAAAAAGCCTATTGACCCAATTCTTTTTATACCGGCACTAACTTGTTCACGTTTAAAAGAATTATTATTTCCGAGTGGAATGCAAGTTAAAAAAGGCGATCTATGGAATGTTATAAAGAATGAATTTGCCTTGAAACAAATATCCATCAACCAATTCTAATTCTTTGGTAGTTTTTTGTTATTGCTTTTGTTTCTAAAAGTGTTATTTATGGGCAACCGAACTTGAAAAAACTAAAAAAAGAAACTAAAAAATATTCAAAACTGAAAAACATGGAAACAGAAGAACAAAGTCAAATTATCCAAAGACAAAAACAAGAACTTTTAATGATAAGGGAAGAAGCAAATAGAAAGATTGAGCTTCTTCAAAAAACAATTCAAATTAATCAAAACACTATTCAGCAAATGATCATGTGCGAAACGTCAAACAAAAAAGAAATGATTGAGAAACTACAAAAAGAATTACCACAAAACGAACAGACGGAAGAAACAATTAAATCTTTTGGGGAATTGCTTACTTCTTTTGTATCCGTTCATGAAGATGGTAATAAAAAAATTAACAATTCAATTAATGACGCAATAAATGATTTTAATAGAATTAAAAATGATATGTTGATTAATATTGATATTTCATTAAGATCTTTGGAAAAGAGACTGAGTAATTATGAAACGCATTTTAAGGATATTGAATTATTCCAACAAAGAATTGGAAGTTTCCAACCTAAAAACATCACTTTGAGATTTATAGATGGGGATATCATTTTGGATGAAAATCTCATTAAGAATGAAAGGTTTAAGGGGACTTTACTTGAAGAATTTTTAGCCGCATCTAATAATCAAGATGATGATGGTGTTGATCAAAAAATTGTTCAAGTCAACAGAAGCAAAGAATTTTTCAAATACATATTATCATTTATCACAGATAAAGAAATCGTTATTGGAGACGGCAATATTGCATCACTTCAAGCCGCTGCCAATGAACTCACTGCTTTTGGAATAGTTCCCGAAGAAATATATCAATCAATGAGGCATGCAATTACTTGTTATTCATTGGAACATTCGGATCAATCTGATGAAGTTTTATGTAGCGCATTGGGATTATCTCAATTTACCCAGTTATTCTCTCTCCAAAAAGCATGTTTGCAGGCAAAAGAAGATGAAAAAGAATTTGCACAAAAATTGTTGGAGTGCAACATTTTTAGTGGTGCTGAAAATGTTCTTCAGAAAATGGTTGCGAACAGACAATTAAAAATTGAGAGAATGACTTCCCAGAATTTAATTAATTTCATCATTTCGGCATTACCTAAAAGAAGTTCTATTGATTACAAAGTTTCCAATACCAATTTAATGTCACAAGGAACAAATATCACAAACAGGCTTCACAAGCAATTTAATGTTGCAATGATACCGGAAATTGTGTCTGCTTTTACAGTCAAAGTAGTTTCGCCAGGAAGTTCTGGTATTGGAAATGCCATGTATATTGGATTTTCTTATGCCCCATTATCTAATCCACCAAAAGATCAACAATGGGTTAAATTGGGGTATTATATGTCAGTTTATAATGGGAATTTATACTCAGAAAAAGTTACTCCAACTAGCGGAGATCACGTTTACTATAACAAAAGAATTACAAGAGATGACTTGGTTGTGTGTTGGTATTCGCGTTCAACAAGAAGTATTGGTTTCATAGTTAATGGCGTTCAACTTGGTCCTGCATTTGTTGGCATAACCCAAGTAAACCTCTATCCAGTTTTGGTTGTTTATGAAGTAGAACAAACTTTTGCTGTCGACAAAGTGTTGTCGATCCAATAATTCCCATCCCCTTATTATTTTTTTATTTTTTGGAATATCTAAAAATTGAAAACAAAAATAGTTTTCGAAAATTGAACTTAAAAATCATAATGTTGCAAACGATTTTTGTGTTGTTATTCATTGTGTATTCAAACGGAAGCTGGGAACATTCAGAAGAAGATATTTTGGGATGGGATAAGGTCGATTATAAGACGAGAAAAGAAGCGGAAGTTGCATTAAAAAGACAAGAAGACCAAACAAAGGCATTGGAAAAATCAACAAAAGAAAGAATCAGAAGATTAAGAGATGATAATAAGAAATTTTCAACGAATACCAAACAAAAAAGGTCGAATAGAAATGAAAGAAGGAAATTAACAAGAAAACTGAAGGAATCAAAAATAAAATTATTAAATTATCAAGAATTAGTTAAGAAATTCTAATTCTAACTCTTTTTTATAAACATTTTATTAATCATTTCTTCGCATCCATCGAAGTACTTCATGTTGGCTATCTTTGATTAATTTTTGAAATGAAACTGATTGGATTTGTTCTAAAACATTGTTTATTGCTTCATTTTCAGACCTATTTACTAAAAAGGCATCGTTAATAGACTTTGAAATAGTTTCTGGAAGAAATGAGTCAGTGTATGAAAATAATAACAATATCAAATTCAATAGAAATCCACTATTTCTTCTTAAAAGTAGAAATGCATTTGAGGATACAGCTAAAAACAAATCCCATCCATTTATTATTTCGTTCTTACCAATAACCCCAATACTTTCTAATTGATTCCGGATAACAGTGGGAATCGCAAATAAGTTGGCATCAAAATTTGGTTTGACGTTCAATATAAATCCAAAGTCAATATGGAAGAATGTCGAAGTACATAAATCAAATTTCATGTTTTCTAAATGCCTGTCTCTAACTCCAAGTATGTACCCAGCAATAAATCCCCCCGCCAAACTTCCAATCAAATTAATAATTTTTTCATTTTCCAAATGCTCAATTTGCAGGTGTTTATAACACTCCAAACACCCATTTTTGCTGTGTTCCTCGTAGATTCTCCCATCGATACAGCACGTTAGATCTGGATGTTTAAGACATAATATTTTAGAAGGAGTACAGCCAATCATTTCAAATATGCCACCATCCTCTAATGGGATAATTCCATAAGTTTTCGCAAAAGGTTTCACTGCTTTTTGACTCATTGAAAACATAGAACTTTTCATTTCGAATTTCTGCCATATCAAAGTAAAAATGTTGAAACTAATCTCTGCTGAAAGATCCCTTCTCAAGTCATCCCCTTTTTTGTACATCAATTTATTTACTTCAATTGTTTTTCCGGAATCAAGAGTTACGTGAACTTCCAGTGGCCCATTTGTTGTGTTATACTTCTTTATTACTCTCAAACATAATATTTTATGAGGCGAAAAGAATGGATCAATTTCACACTTCCAATCTACAATGGTAATTCTTTGTGAAAACAATTCTTTTTTTGACAATTCGCGGACATTTGAACTTAATAGAGTTGGGTCGAAGTATAATGTTTGTCCTTCAACATTTGGAATTGTATAAATAGTATCAAACCATTGAATTATTTCGCCAACTCTATCTTCAGATTGAGCAATTAAATCATTATCGCCATCCTTCGTCAGTAAATGAATTAATCCACATTTCGATTTATTTGATGGAAAATTAAAATGTTTTTGGAAGTCAAGATCATTACACAAACAAAGATTATTTGATTTGTGAATCATCATAACTCTAATCGCAATTTCTTTGGACCTTTTAATTAAATCAATGAGTGTTTGGATCATTTCAATTTTATAAAAACTTCTCGGTAAACTCCTCAAATATGACATTACAAGCACTAAGTAATTCTTAAGGAATCTTATGTCTATACACCCTTTTTTAAATTCATCAATACTTAATGATTCCATTGCCATATTTTGTAAAAAAGAAAATTGTTCATCAACGCTCAACACTTCAACACCTCCCTTTTCATGGGACATGATCTGATTTTTGTTTTGTTTTCTTTTTTGGTGATGCCACTGTTTTCGTTATATATAACATTATTACATATGTGAAAATTCAATTAAAGTAATTTTAGATGTTCTATTGCCTCTTCAATGTCTATCCTTTGTTTTGGATCTTGTTTCCAACAACTGGCAATTAATTGATATTGTTCATTTGTCATATTATCTGGTTTTTTCCTTCTTTTTCCTTCAGTCACAAATTCGGCTATCGTCCACGAAAACTTAAATTCGTCTTTTGAATAACATTCACACCACCCAAAACATTCAAACATTGTGATTGCAAATGAATAAATATCGGCTGGCATTTTATATTTTTCTCTGTTCAATACTTCAGGTGACATATAAATTGGCGATCCAATACCTTTAGTGAAAGTCATATTCGTCATCATTAAATTGATATTTCTTGATGCTCCAAAATCAGTTAATTTGGCATTCACAAGAATATTATCATCAATCGACACAACTAAAATATTATCAGGTTTAATATCACGATGTAAAATACCATTCAAATGAAGATATTGGATTCCTTTTGCTGAATCTATCATCATTTTAATTCTTAATTTCATTGATATTGGGTTGTTTTCTCTTTTGTTCATCAAATCTTGTAATGATCCGAATTGGGCAAATTCAGTAATCATACGTATCTTATTTGGAATAAATACAGCTCCATAAAAATGAATGATATAATCACTTCTAAACTTATCCAACATTGTTACTTCATCTTTAAATTCATGGATTGTCCCAACACCAATTTGTTTTATTTTCTTAATAGCAACT
>NWBR01000571.1:0-30737 GCA_002914575.1 Entamoeba moshkovskii
GTGTCCTCTCTTTTTTCTCTTGAATTCGTGTTGAAACCTCGCTATTTATATATTTCCCTTTGAAATAGAAATAGACCTATCTATATATATAATCTTATTTTGATTGGTCAAAATCTTCTGTTTGATATGAACTCCAAAGTCGAACTGGAATATCTAAATATATCTTTGATTTTTCGTCTTTTCTTATTTTTTATTAAATGTTTTTAATAACTAAAAAAACTGAATAAAAATCTAAAAAAAACATATTTTCAAAAACAAAATATGATAATAATTGTTTTATTGGTTTTCGTTGATCCATTTGTTTTTGTCCATGCCGTCAATCAACACCTTTATTGGCAGCACCAAATAAAATTGAATTATCCTGATGTTCATTATTCCCCTACTAAAGTTGGAAAACTTGTTAAACCCTCCATTTCGGATTATCAAATATTTCATCAAAGACTAAGAATGCTTCAAAATGGGGATTTTAAGTGGAGTTGTTTGTTTCAAAAATAAAATTAAAATTAAAGTTGTGTTATTGGGTTTTTATCCAATTCCATTTTGTTTGCCTTGTGAATAAACAACTAATTCTGCTCGCTCCCCGAATTATTTTGTGTGAACCCACGAAAGTCGTAAGTTTCAACAAATAAATCGAGAGAATGAATAGAGAGTTGTTCATTTTCTCTTACTTCTCGCTCATTTTGTATGTTTTCAGCAATAGAATTGGGGTAAAATAAATCAGCAATGAGCTGTAGTTCTTTTGAACTTTTCAAAAGAAGTGATAAATTTTCAAAAACATCAACCCCAACTTTTCTGTCTTGCAACTTATCACAGAACTTCATAATTGGAATGGTTAAAAACTTCGATTCAAGACTGATACCATAAAAAAAACAACTTGTGATTTTTTTTAACAAATACTTTTTCTCAGTACTTTGCAACTTACTACTTTTTGTTTTTTTTTCCTCAAATGTAAAGCCAATTGCCTCAAGAAAGTTTCTCATCATACTTAAAATGAAATTGGAAATAGACTCTTCATAATACCTTCCTTTAAATTGTGAGCAATACTGTTCTGCTATTTTTTTTAAAGATACATTTCCTTGTTCAGTAACAATTTCCACATCCACAACTATTATGTGTACAATTCCATCTTTTCGACTTTTTCCTTTTTTTGGTACTCTAATCAAGCATTTCCCGTATGGATAATACCAACACCACAAACCAAGTATAATGGCTATGGTTATTTCACTGTGTCTTCTTGAATCCCATGACCTCTTTTTATCCATTTCTTGTTTGCTGCTGCCTGTGTTCATTATAACAGTCTATTTTGAATGGATTTTAGAATCCCTCATCTTAAATTTATCACCACTTTAAGAAAAGGCCTTTAAAAAAAAAGAAATGATGTTTGTATTTTTAAATCAATTGAATGACCTTTATTCTTTTTGGTGTAAATGTTTCTGGGTGTTGTTTTCCACACAGTGCATGTTCAGTTCCATTGTACTCAAATGATTCTTGTTTGCAATATGATTCATTTTTATTGTTTTCTTTGCAAATACAAATATCGTCTTTATTTCCAAATGCAAATAACCATTCATGTTGACCAATAAACAGTGTGTCTGATTTTGGATTAATATCGAATTTCATCATTCCATTCAATCTTCCATTTGATTTTAATGAAAATACAAATGATTTTGGATCAGTTATCCTCCTCCCTAATCCTTCAACTTTGGCATTGACGTAACCTCCAAACAAATTACCATCTCCATCTTCAATCAGAAATATTAAGTTTCTTTTATTTATTACTTTTTGACCAAACGCAGATGTATTTTTTTTCCAATCATCAACATCTGAATCAAATATGATATTTCCTATTTTCATTCCACTCCATTCTTCTATTTGTTTCATTTCTTTAAAATCAATTGTTTGGCTCATTGGTTGGTGTTTCCATTGTTCCTCTTCTTGCTTGTTTCTGAATTCTCTGAATTTTAATCTCTGATTATCCCAATCATTCTTTTTATAATTGAAATTCCATTTTAAATCATCAATTTGTTGTTGTAAAGGTTCAACATGTTTATTCATTTTTCTTTCTTCCAAGTCGATTATTTTATCAATTAACTCATTACTTGTTTTTTCCAAATGAATCCAATCTTTTTCACAACTTTCAACAACACTTTCCATTTTCAATTTGATATTATCAATCAATTCTACTGTTTCTTTTCCGTTTTTTAAAACAAAGTGATTTCTATTGACAATCTCATCCAATCGGTCATAAATACCTTCTGCTCTTCTAATTGCATCTTCTTCTTTTTCATTTTGCTGAAGAATAAACTTTTCATCTTTCATTACGTCTAAATAATAGTTGAATTCAGTTGAAGTTTTTTCAATTTTGTCTTTTAAATTAGCAATTAATTCCGCAATTTCAGTTATAGGTTTGGGGTTGTTTGAAGTCATCATCTGTTGTGAGTTTATTTCTAATGATTTTAAGTTCTTGACGAAATATTGCTTTTTAAAAAATATAGCTGAAGCAAAAACCTCAATGCTAATTGAAAAGAAAATACAATCAATTAACAGCAACCATCCTCTTCTTGTTTTTGTTTAAGAACAATAGTATTTTCAGTTCTTTCATGTGGTTTCATCTTTGCCGCGAATTTAGCGAAAGTATTTTTTACGTCTACACGTTAACCATTCATTTAATACCCTTTAACAAACAAACTATATCCCGTTTTGGCTGAAACAAAAGAAAAATCATAGCCACCCTCATGTAATTGTTTTTCAAGTGTCTCTCTGTCAACAAACCATTCCGAACTTTCTGCTTTATTCCCAATTACAAGGATTGTTGCTTGTGGTGCAGTTTTTTTAATTTCATCTTCCCACTCCTTCACATGTTTGTATGATTGTTTATCCATAACATCAAATACGACTACACCACCATTCGCCCCCCTGAAATATGAAGTTATCATTGAACGATATTTTTCTTGTCCAGCTTTTGCGTTAATGAATTAATTTAATCCAATAACAAAACAAACCAGTGTCCCAAATATCCAATTCATATGAGTCCAATTCATCATCAATTACTGTTTGATGAAAAACTGCTGCGACAGTAGCACTTGTTTCTTCGTTAAATTTATTGTTAACAAGCCTATTTGCTATAGAAGTTTTTCCAACATCTATTTATGAATAATTGCAATATATTAAAGAGAAATTAAGAACAAACTACAATCCCCAACTAAAACGACTTTCATAGAACGATTCATGAAAACGAAAAGAAAAGATCGTTTAGTCAGTTTAGATTACCAAATAAGGGTTTAGAAAAATTGAAACTAATTGAACACTTTTTTTTTAAAATAATTAATATTTAAATATTTGTTTTGAAACTCCCTTTGTTCTTTGAATTTGTTTCAACCAATCGTCTTCTTTCAATTTTCTTTTTGTGGCTTTTTATTTACTCCATTTTTCCTTTTTGGAATTTCTTTTTTGCTTTTCACTTTTTTGGGTTGATTGTTTTTTGACTCTTTCTTTATTTGAATAATGGTGTGTGGTACTTTTGCTGTAATTCCAATAGATTTTGTTTTAAATTGATTGTTCATTAAAAATAAAATTGATTCTTCACTTTGTTTTGTTAAATATTCTTCTTTAATTTCTTTTGTTCTTTTTTCTGGAAATTCAATTTCAAGACCATCAACTTCCATTTTCATTTGCCCATCGAACCGTATTTCGCTTTGTGATTCTTCCAATTCAATTAAACCTTTATTTTCCAAATTCTCTTTTTGCTTTGTTTGTTGAAATAAACTTACCCAATTAACGATTTGAGAAGGTGGTTCGATGTCCTTGAATTCGTCGAATCCACCAAAAAGTTCATTGTATTTTTCCTTTTCTTTTTCAATTGCATTTAACAAAACAACCATTGAATTCGAGGTTTTTACAAGAAGATTCGATAGTGTTGTCAAATTGTCCAGACAACCCTTTTGTGCTGATGAAGAGGGTTGATTGTTTTCCATCAATTCCAATTAAATAAATCAGTTTCAGTTTTAAATAAGAATATTCATCTTTTTTACTTATTTTGTCTTCAAATTCGTTAATATCCAAAACATATTAGCGCTTAACAGTAGACACACAACAAACAAAAGAAAGAAATGATCAACAAATTGGATAAAAACATCAAACTGAATATAATAAATAAATAAAATAAAAACTATACATAGAATAATAAAAAAAATAAAAATGAATAATAAAAATTAATAAATAACCCTTGATGGAAGTAATTCCCACAAGACAAGAAGAAAAATTAATTCAACAATTAGCAAAACATACAATATTTCAAACTAAGTATTGTGGTGGTTCTGTTACCTGTACTTCTGATGGCAAGAATTTAATTTGGGTTGGAGAAGATGCGACAACCACACATGTGGGATCATTACATGGACCATTAAAATTTTCGTACAAAGGAGATACATCAGATATTTTAAATTTTGCTGTTTCACATAACAATAAATATCTTGCGGTGTCATATGCGTCTGGATTGATTTATATTTATGATTTGTCAATTCCAAAAGAACATTTAATGATCATTAAAACTCCAAATACATCAACAAAACAACAATCAGTAACTGTTTCAATGTGTTTTAGTTATTCGAATGGATTTATTGCAATGGGAAGTAATGATGGATTTGTAAGAGTATACGATTTACAAAATAAATTTTTTACACACAACTTAGTATTTTCACATTCTTTAGTTACAAATGTATTATTTGATGATACAAAAGAACAATATTTAATATATGCATCTTCTGATTCACTTGAAACGATAAGACAATTTAATTTACATACGAACAAATCAAAAGATATGTATGGTCATTTAAATGGAGTTGTTAATATGAAATTTAATGATAAAAAAGAATTAGTTTCTATTGGTAAAGACAATGTTATAATTTATTGGAATATGGACACTTTAAAACCTAAATTAACTGTTCCAACTAATTATTCAATTTTCCTTCAATTCGCTGGCGATTACACAATTATCGGAACTGAAGATGGTAATTTAATTGCAATGAAAGAAAAGGAAGTGATTTGGAAAAGTAAAGAAGAACAAAGATTCTTAAGTCCTGGCGCAGTTTTGATTGCTGGAGAAGAAATAATTCATGTAAGTCATGATGGTTATTTGATCTTTTATTCATTTGATGGTAAAGTTAGAAGTTATGATTGCTTTGACAGAGAAAGTGTTATTTGTTGTTTGCCATTGGACGAAGTTTATTTCGACGAAATGAATGAAACTGAAGAAGAAAAGAAACAAAGAAAAGATGAATTTCCATTGGGTTGTAATAAAGTTGTATTATTAAATAATTCTAATGCAATTGAAGTTTATGATTTCCAATCACACACTTCCCAATTGTATTATGGTCATGATTCAGTTGTGATGTCATATTGTGTTTCCCCATTAAAAGATTATATTGTTGTTGGTTATTTCGATGGAACAATTTCTCTTTGGGACTTATCAACAATAAAGGAATTATTCAATTGTAATGTCCACGGTGGTCCAGTCACTGCTTTAGCCCATTCCACACAATCAAAAATTATTGCAACAGGTTCAAACGATAAATACATTAAAATCTTTTCTTATGAATCACTAGAAGAACTTACCCAAATTGATGCATTTGCCGCTCACACAAAAGAAATTCAATGTTTAAATTATTCACCAAAGGATATATTACTTGTTAGTGGTTCAGCAGATAAGTCTGCAAAATTGTGGGATCCTAAACAGGGATATGCTTTGCATGGTGTGTTAAAAGGACATAACAGAGCTGTATTATCTGCTGATTTTTCTCCAATTGAACAAGTCGTCGCAACGTCATCAGGCGATGGAACAATTAGATTGTGGAGTGTAAAATCATTAGCAGCATTAAGGACATTACAAGGCCATAATGGTGGTGTTTCCAAAGCGATTTTTGTTAATAGTGGTGTTCAAATGATTTCTGTTGGAAATGATGGAACAGTAAGGTTATGGATTGTCAAAACTGGTGAAAATACCCAAACTTTAGATACTTCAGAAAGCAAAATATGGACAGTCGAAGCATTTAAAAAAGATTTTATTGTAACTGGTGATGATGGGGTGGTCTCATTAATTAAAGACGTTTCTTCAGAAGTTGTGACAGAAAGAATTACCACACGAGAAAAGGAAATCCTTCTTGGACAGCAATTAATGAATTTGACAAGACAAGGAAAATGGAAAGAAGCATTGAAGGTATGTGTTGAGTTGGGAATTCAAAAAGAGGCATTAAATTGTTGTAGTTCATGTGATGTACACGAGGCAATAGCAGAATGGGATTGTGAACTTGGAAAAAAATTACTTGAATTTACAAGGTATTGGAATGAAAGAAACATTTCTATGGCAATTGCACAAAAAGTAATGGAAGCAATATTCTGTAAATGGAGTTTAGAAGAACTAAATTCCGAGGAATTCAAAAAAAGTTTGGACAGAATGAAAGAATTAAATACCAAACATTTACAAACACTTGATAGTTATTATGGAAAAGCTCTGTTTGTTGATTTTGTTGCTGACCAAATTAAAGCACTCCCCCAAAATATGGAATGAAAACTGATTTGAATTTTTGATTGACTTTTTTCTAATACAACTTTTATTCATTATTTGCTTTATTAAAAACGAAAGGGAAGGAAACGGCAAATTCTAATTCAATTATTGCTTTCCCCAGAAATTTGGCATGTATTTACCAAACTTTTCATAATACCATGTGTACTTTTCCCTTATATAATCATCAGAAATACTGAATTCTTCTTCGTTCTTTTCTTTTCTTCCATGTTTCTTTTGTGGATCATCATAGTCGGCAGTGTATTTAATTTTTTCAGCTAATTCATCAGTAAATTCCATACCAAATTGTTCATAAATTCTTTTGGAAACTCCAATTGGATCTTGAATCATTTCTCTGAATCCAATATCACAAATTTGTTTTGCTCTTTCTGGTTTTTCAGCAATCCATTTTTCTCTTGTTGCAATGGCATTCTTCAAAGCAGTGACATGCATTTTAACAACATTTTCATTTAGCCATTTGCTGTCTTCCCATCCAAGATCTCCCTTATATCTTGCTCTTGCATTGTCAAGAATATAGAAAGCAGATTTGATTTCATCAACTGGTTCTCTGTGAATCCAAACAATTCTTGCTCCTATCTCTTCAGTGCAAATTACATTGAAAAATGGGACCATGGTCATAAAGTGTGAAACACATTTCATCAAAAAGTGTCCATTTTCAGGAAGTGGGAATTCAACAGCAGACATTCTCATTTCATTCAAAAGAGCTTCATAAACTTTTGTGAAATCTCTTTCAAAACAAGATTTTCTGTATTGCTCCCATCTTGCCATACAAGTTCCATAAATAAAAGCGTGTTCAAAAAGTTCCATAAAGAATAATTCTTCTTCAGGAGCGTGGGCATTGTCCATTGCATGACACTTGTTAAAGTCTTTTGATTCCGTATTTATTGAGGTTGTAAGCATGTCCGCAAGGGCCACTCTTCCTTCAGTAATCATCGTTGTGTGGCCAGGACAAAGGTGTTCATACAATTTGATGGTTTTTGCTTTTGGATCCGACCCAAGAATTGCATGAGTAAAAGTTGAACCACTTCTTGGGAGAGCAACAATGAAAATTGGGTTTTTAATTTGAACTTTTTCAATGCTTTCTTTGTTCAATTTCATTTCCAAATGATATCTAATGTAAGTGGACATCTTGACTGTTGAACTTCGCATTGTGAGTTGGAATGGAACACTTTGTGTGTCTTCACAACCAGCAAACATTTCATACATAGATTCTTTAAAGAATGGTTCATTGATAAATTCTTCAATTTCATTTCTGTATGATTTATATAACTCAGTATGGGTTGGATCTAACTTACAGAGAAAGTCAATACTAAGATCCTTCAATTTGTTGAAATATGCCTCAAACATTGGTCTTGGAATAAGTTCCCGGTAATATGGAGATTCTTTGTTGACTTCGTAGTGTTCGGGATACACATTTGGAAGAGACATCTTAGTGATCAAACTAAATGTTATTTGAGATTTGGGGTTTAAATTGGGCAACAAAAAAAGTGTAATAAAGATCAAGTAAGCGATTGGATGAAGAATATTCTCTTGGCATTTCAGGAATTCTTATTAGAAAAATAATAATTTTTATCATTTAAATAGTAATAAAGGGACATAACACAAAAGGCAACAACACATTTTTTCTTCATTTCCATCAGTCTTGAAACTTCTTGATGTTCACAAAGTGAAAATATACTTTTTGATGCAATTTTTGGAAAACCAATAATCAAATCGAACGTTTTCTCAAAATACAATTTTGTTATAAAAACAAAATATTAAAAAGGAATGAATTTAAAAAATGTTATTTTTTATCTTTAATCATCATCTGCCATAAGTCTCTTTATCTTCTTCTTCAGTTTTGCGATTTGGTCGTCTTTTGATTCAAGTTCTTGTTCAATTGTTGTGATTTTCTTTTGTAATCTCACAGACTTTTCTTGTTCAGTTTGAAGTCTTTGATTGGAACTTTCAATTTCTTCTTCCATATCCTTCAGTTTTTTCTTAAGATCCCTTGCGTCACTTGTTCCAGTAGCCGCTTTGGCTTTTTCTAATTGGCCCTCGAGTTCTTCAACCTTTTGAGCCAAATCTTGTGCTTGTTTTTTGAATTTATTCATCTTACTCTTGAATTGTTGGGCTTTGGCCAATACTTCTTCTTTTTCTTTATCATTTTCTTCTTCAATTTGCTTCAGTTGAGCCTTTAATTTCAAAGCCTCTTCACCGTTACCACCCCTCAACTCTGTAATCTTTATGTCTTGCTCAGTAATCTTCTTCTTAAGAATATCAGCTGTTTCTTCCATTTCAAGAATTTTGCTTCTGTATTCATCCCTTTCTTTCCTAATTTTTTCATTATCTGATTTCATTCTAACATAATCGTCGTCTGCATTTTCAGCATCATCCGCGTGATCCTCCAATTTATTACTTTGTTGTCTGAGTTGTTTTTCAAGTGCTTTGATCCTGTCTTGAGCAATTTCGACTTCATCAGTTAATTCTGAAAGCCTCTTTTCTAAGGTTCCGTTCTTTGCGGTTAATGCGTCACTGTCCTCCATCAAGTCGTCATAATCTTCCTGGAGTTGGTCATACTCTTCTTGTAATTTTTCCAATTCAGTGGCGTCATCCCCCGTGACTTGTTTAGTGAACGAAACATCATGTTTCAATTTTTCAACTTCAGCGACTTTCTTTCGATAATCACCCTCAAGACGAATAATTTCTTGTTTCAAAGATGAAACCTCTTCTTCAAGATCTTCTTTCTCACTAATAACCATCAAATTATCAGATTTCAATTGGTCGAATTTGCTCTTTACGTCCAAGTATTGTCTTTGGATTGAATCTATCTTTAATTGCATTGCATCACCCAATTTGTCACTGGCGGTGGCATCATTTGTGTTGGCAGTGATTTGGCTTGACAATTCAGCAATTTTTTCATCTTTAAGTTCTATTGAATCCTTGATGATTTCGAGTTGATTCTCAAGATCAGCGACCTTTAATTCAAGTTCGTTCTTTTGGTTGAAACATTTTTGGTAAGTCGCCTCAAGGTCGTTAGAATTTCTTATTTTATCATTCATCTTTTCTTTCATTTCTTCCAATTCAGCATCAGCCACCTTTCTCTTTTCAATGGCATCAGCTAATTTAGCGTTAAGTAAAGTAATTTCATCTTGGAGATCCTGTGCTTTCATTTCAGCTTGACTTAATTTTTCTTCAACTTCCTTTTGAGGTGTTGTCATTTGAAGTTCCATATATTTAATCTTCATTACTAACTCATTCTTTTCATCGAGGTTTTGTTTGATTTTGAGTTTGAAATTATCAATAGTTTGCTGTAATGATTGATTTTCTTCGTCCATCAAAGCTAATTTGTCTGCAGCTTTGTTGAATTCATTCTCTTTTTTGTCAATTTCAGCCTTTAAATCAACAATATCAAGTCTTAAATCTTTAATTTCTCCTCTAAGATCAAGTTCTTGATCTTTAGCATCTTGGAGAGTTTGATTTAAATCAGCAATTTGTTTCTTGAATGATTCTGTTGCGGCATTGACAACAACACTAACATCAACATTTCCTCCTTGGATAGAGTCAACTCTAGATTCTAAATCGTTTACTCTAGTTTTTAATGCACTTTTATCTTTTTCCAATTTGGTAATAATTTCTTCTTTTTCTTTGAGGTCTTGTTGTATTAAAATCACTCTCTTTTCTGCAGTATTCTTTGCTTTTTCCATTTCTTCTTGTCCTTCGGTTAACTTTTCCATTTCAACTTTGTATTGAGAAATAAGTCCATTCAATTTTTCATTCTTCTTATCAGCAAGATCCAATGAATCCAATAACTTTTCAGTTTCTTCATCATTCTTTTTCTTCATTTTTTCAATTTCTTTTTGTAATTGTTTTTCATAGTCCTCAACTTGTTCCATTGATACATGTCCTTCTAAAATTTCTTTTTGTTTCTTTTTCAAATTGGCATTATCTTCATTCAAATTTTCTATTTCGAAAAGTGCTTCTTTCAATTGTTTTTGGGTTTGTTTTAACAAATCTTTTGTGCTCTTAAGTTCTGGAGTTAATTTTTCAACGGTGTCTTTCAATCCAGCATTCTCTTTTTGTATAAGAACTAATTGTGAATTCAAATCTCTGTTCTTTTCCGATAAATTATCAAATTCTTCATTCTTTTCTTTCAAATCACTTTCGAGTTGTTCTTTCTTTCTTAAAGCAGCTTCTTTTTCTCTTGTGGAAACCTCAAGGTTATCAGTTAAAGTTTTATTAGAATTTTGAAGATGTTTAACAGTTTTTTCATAATTTGTAATATCGCTATCCAATTTATCTCTTTCTTCTCCTTTCTTTGCAATAGTTTCCTTAAGGGTTTGAATTTCTTGTTTTAATTTCTCTTCTTTCAACAATTCCTTATCCATTGCCTCTTTGGCGTCGTTGAGTTGATTTTGTAATTTTTTATTTTCAAATCCAGCATCTCTTAGGTCTTGTTCATTCAATTCTCCGTCATACTGAAGTTGTTTTATTTCTCCTTGTAATTTAGAAACCAATTGTTTGTGCTTATCCAATTCAAGATTTAATTCAGTTAATTCTCCATTTAACGCAACTTTATCATATTCCAATTGTTTAATATTTCTTTCAGCCTCTGTAGTTTTCTTTGATTGTTCAGTGATTTTTTCATGCAATTGAATAATTTCTTCATCACTCTTTTGTTTACTTTGTTGGATCACTTCAAGAATATTATTACCACTTGAATATTGTTTTTCAAGATCTTCTTTTTCTTTGGTGACCAACTTTAATTTGCTTCTTAAATCATTTGCGAGTGCATCAGTTTTTTCATAATCATTTTTATATCCTTCAACTCTCTTTTCTAAATCAACTACCTTTCTCTCGACAGCTTTTCTTGTTACGACTTCTTGATCGGCAAGGTGTTTAGTTTCATCTTTTTCAATTCTCATTTTTTCTAATTGTTCTTTTAATTTGTTAATTTGATTATTGTTTGATTCAATTTCATTTTTAGCCTTTTCTAACTCAACTTTAGTCGATATGTGCTTCTTAATTTCATCATCGAGATCTTTTTCAACTTCTTCTAATTCAGTATTCAATGATTCAACTTGTTTACTAGCTTCTTTGGCTTGTCTAATCCAAGCATTTTGTTCTTGGGTTATGTCTTCAACTTCTTTTTCATTTCCCTCTGCTCTGGCTTGGGTGGCGATGAGTTCTTGTTGTGTTGTATCCAACTTAATTTTAATATCAGCCAATTCAGCTTCCAACTTTTCCTTTTGTTCTTGATATACCTTTTGGGCGGCCAAAGCCTTATTAGCTTTATCGCTTTCAACCAAAAAATCGTCTTGTTTATTTTTTAATTCTTGTTGAAGCCCAGCGACATTTTGTTTCAAAGAGGAAACCATGGCTTCCAATTCAATTATATCGTCCTTTTTGTTTTCCACTTCAAGTTCCAAAGTTTTTCTTTTTTCTTTTTCCTCCAAAATTCTCTCGTCAACACTTTTATTTTTTTCCTTCTGGCTATTCAATTCTTTTTGATAATTCCTAATGATTTCTTCTTTATCTTGTAACTCTTTCTTTAACTTGGCGTTTTCATTTTGAGTTTTAACTAATGTATCTTCCAATTCTCCAACTTCAGCTTTTTTACCTTCGAGTTGCTTAGCTTGCTTACGAGTTTCCAATTGTTTTTGTGATGCTTTATATAATAAAATCCAATTATTTTTTCTGTTGCAATACTCTTTTATTGCATTCTGAATAATAATAACAGCTTCTTCCTTATTCATCTGCTTTAAAATCAGTTTCAGTTCTTTGCAAGTAAAATAAACTCTAAAAATTCCTTTGGAGTTTTATTTTTAAGTTTTTTGGAGTTCTTTCTTCTGTTTTTCAGTTATGTCTAAATTGTGTTTTTAAAAACATATTTTTTTCGGCGGATCTGCAAAGGCAAATCAATTGTTCATGTCAAATACCGTTATCATTGACTTGGGAAGTCAAACAATGCGATTTGGTCTGGCGGGAAATACTACGCCTTCTCTTTGTTACACACATTTTAATGAAATTGAAATCGTGGAGAGGGTGGACCAAAACAAGGCTGTGCAAAGGAGACAAAACCCAATCAAAAGAGGAAGGGTGGTTGATTGGGGGGAGCTGCAGACCATTTTTGAAGAAGCCTTTGATGCTTTGAAACAAATTTATTTTGATGATTTATTTAAAGACGCCACAGTATTGGTTACCCATCCATTAAACACCCAGGCAAATTTTCCATTTGAAATTGAACAAATTCTGTTTGAGTATTTTGGTGTTTCGAGGATTTGTTTAAAACCACAACCATTGACGGCATTGTTTCAATGTGATAAATCAACGGGATACGTTGTTCAGAGTGGAAGTGAAATAACACAAATAGTTTGTTATAATCAAAAGAAGGTGGAGCAAAATAGCATTCAAAACGTTGGTATTGGCGGAATTGATGTGACAAACGACTTTAATACGAGATTTCATCAGAATTTGTATGATGTTGACATTGAAAAAAAGAAGCAAATATTTGAAATACCAATAGAATTACATAAAGGTGTTCCCATTAGTTCATTAGAATATCAGCCAGTGAATTTTCTAAATAATGGCAATGAAATTATAGAAATTGGTAATGAGCGTTTTTATTCAACTGAGTTATTATTTACAGGAACTAATTCAATAACTGCCGCATTGACAAGAAGTATTGGAACTGTCAGGAACAAAAATAAAAATATCAGAGACATTTATGTTTGTGGTGGAAACTCTTTTATTAAAGGGTTTACTGAAAGAATTAGATATTGTGTTGATTCAATTCAACCACACTTTTTTAGGGTACACCAAATCCAAACGATCAATGAGTCATTTTGTGGGGCCAACGCATTCGCAGCACTGCCGATATTCAAACATTATACGGTTGGAATAAAAAGTTATGAAGATGGCGGGACATATTTATTTGATTAAAACAAAAGATGTAGCATATTAATTGATAATTTAAATTACATTTTATTTGCCCAATAAACAACAATTGGGTAATGGTTCTTTAATATTTGAGGTATCAAAATTTTCTTTTGGCTGCAAAAAGTTTTAATTCTTCAATTTCTTTTTTTCTTTTTCTTTTCGCTTCTTCTTCGTCAATTTCTTCTTGTTCACTATCGCCGAATAACTCAATACAAGAATGACTCTCTTTCGGTCTGGTATTTTCTTCTTCTCCTTCGTCTCCAAACAAAAGTGGAGATGAATCCTCACACAATAAAACAGTAGTTTTAGAGTGTTCAACTTCGTGGGTATTATTAGAATTAGTTGGCAAAAAGTCGGTTTTCCTCCCGATGACCGACAAACTACTGAGTCCCTTTTGGATCATTTCAATGTCATCTCTGTCGATTTCATAAGGCTTTGGGAAATAGATTTCCTCAGTCCTTCTGTCGGGGTGTGTGCCTTTGACTTCTTTTTTTGTTGTGGTTTGACTTAGAAAATCATCTTCTAATTTTGATACACTCACCACTGACTTTACTTTTGGTTGGGGATTTCTCACTTCACCAGTCCCATTACTCTTTTGGCAAACAAGGGTTTCCTTCCGAACAGAAGTAGATTCTGTGCCTACTGTTGAAACTTCTTCATTAATTGACCCAAAGGAAGGCTCGGCACTCATTAAATAATATTGAGTTTCTCCTTTTCTGTTTCTTTGCAAATCGGCCAATGGTTCCAATAGCCAACCCAATTTTTATTTCATTTTTATTTATCTCTTTTCACTTATCAAAGCCCACCCAAACTTCTACTCACACCCTTACTGCCCATTTTTTTACTGTTTTTTTGGGCAATGTTAAAACAAAACGCCCCAAAAGAGTTTTGGTGTACTTTTTCAAAATTAATCCGTAGGTTTTAGTTTTTTCTTTTAGTGAGTCAAAAAGTCGGAGTGTGTTCAACGCAGTAAGGGTCAGTCCACAAAACCCTTTCATTTTTCAGAAAAAATAAAAAAACTCAATGACTGAAATAAAAAACAAATGAAACGATTCGATGTTATGTCTCAAATTAAAAAAATGGCTGACACCCCATTACAACTAAATTATTTTGAATAAGAAATTAGTTCAAATCTGAAACCAGAAAATTTATTTAAAGAATAAAAAGATTAGACAACTGTTGAGTGGTTACGTTTAATTTTCACACAAATTTGCTTGGAATAATTGTGGTAACGTTTTTTGGACTATGATTGGGGAAACGTACTTGCACAGCCAAGCAATGATAATGGCACTTATGTATGTCGAAAAAAATTCAGAGGCATAAACAATTCTATTGTGATCCATGTCAGGGGTGAATTCAATGGGATCCATGTGACAATGCACACGAATACGATTTGCCTTGGAACTGTACCAATCAAGTAATGGGTTGCACCGTACAAATGCGTATTGGAGTGATTTAAGCACAAGATATCCAAAACAAGAAACACCCAACCCGATGAAGAATGCCTCTGTCAATAACATTGGGAAGCGAATCGTGCATGAATACGAGGGCATGTCTTCCACTACTACATGATAATCAAACACCTCCATTGCGAAATTAAGAAATATATAACCAAACCCAAGAACAGAGCGCCAATAACATGGGGTATAACGAGTGAAACAAAGAGGGTGAATGGAGAGAAGGGCAATATGACACACCAACATTATTGGAATGCAATACCAAACTTGTGGAAAATCAGGGAAGAATTCAAAGAAGGCAACCGAAACAAACCCAAGTAATGCTCCCGCTATTACATCCGCGGGGGAATGAACTCCCATATAAATCCTACTCAAAGCAACAATAATTACATAAAATGCGATTATTAAACAAGCCCATAATGGTGGTTGCAAGTTAATAATAAAAAATAGGCCATTCGCAACGGCATTCATTGTGTGTGTTGATGGCAACCCAAAGTCAATTTCTTTTAAAGGTTGCCAAACTCCAGAAGGCCTTGGGCATGCAAATAAATTCTTCATAAAATTACCCAAGTAGGTGGTAATGGAAATTAAATACAACAAATCATTGCTGATTTGTATGGACTTTTCAGAGGGATGGATCCACCAAGCAGTTGGTATCAATGCGAAATAAACCCCAACACCAGCCAAATGAGTCATAACAAAAAAGAAAACGTCAAGGAATTTATTTTTCTTTCTTTGTAATTTATAAACTCCTGGCATTGATTTAGTGACTGTTTTGTACAACAAGTCCCTTAGTCTATGGCACACGAGAATCATTTAGTTTTACAAGATCGAATTTCCAAAAAAAATGGCTGGTGTCTGTGACACAGACACTAACCTTTTAAAAAACTTTTATGTGGTCAAGTCAAAAAAATGTGATGACATCACCCCTTAGAATATTCAGACAGTCAAAATGGCAGCATTGAAAAATATGGAATGGCTCTTTTTCAAAAAAAAACAAAAAGCAAACCAAAATTAAAACATTGTGTGTTTTTTTATTTTTCAGACTTCGAAAGGTGTTCGTCAATAAAATCTAATTCCTGTATCCATCGGTCAGAAGCATACGCAGTTTTTACAATGTCCTTAATATCGTCATGCGTTTCTTGGATTTCCTCATTAATCTAATCACATTAATAATTGTTCTTTGGGCCTGAAACAGTAAAAAAACAAACTTGATCCAACAAGGCATTGATCTTGACTAATTCTTCGGCGTCGACCAAAGCACCAACGTCGTTATGTACACAAAAATCATTGAATTGGCTCAAATGTTTTTTAAAGTCATTTTGCTTTTGAATCAAAAAACATGATGAGTTCATGTAAAAGAATTTAACACGGTGATCATTTTCATCAATAACATAGTTTGGATTCAACAAATCTGGCATAAAATGTTTTCTCATTGATTGATTGTAATGCGTTGCTTTTACGGCGAAAGATGATGTTTGTTCAATATCAATGAATTTTGGGTCTCTTAACAAATCAATTTTGTATTGTGCGATAGCGACAGAGTCGTCAATCTCAACAATAAGATCTTTGATAGATTTTGAAATTGTGTCGATAATTTCTTCTTGTGACTTTTTTGATTCATCATCTGCGTATGCGTGTGCTTCACTCATACCTTCCACCATTTCAATAAAGAATTGGAATGGAACAAGAGCCCCAGTATGTTCTTTGATTGAATTAATTGTCGAGACAATGAAATAACATTCCTTAACAACATTTCTTAATTTTTCGGTGTTCCTAGACCCATTGTCGAGTGATGTGTAAATGCTTTTGACGATTGTTGGGAACATTTGGAAAAAACCGACATATGCCAAATCAGGTGGAATTTTTGATGGTAATTGGACTTCCCAAACGTAAAATTCATTAAGGGGAATAATAGCAGAGTTTTGGTCCTTCAATACATTGAATCTCATTGAGACACTCAATTTATCTCCAAAAGCCAAGTACATTTCCCTCATTTGATGTTTGGTGTCGTTAAAAGTTAAGGAATCAACTTGTCTTTCAGAGGCAAAGAAATTTGTAATGCAAACAGTTCCATTCAACAACCAATAGATAATGTATTTATATACTCTCTTCATTCCAACAACAGAATTTCTAAAACTAAACACTGGTCTTTCATCAAAATATTTGACTTGTTCATCTCTTTCTTCACCAATAGCCAAAGTATGTAAATATTCCAACCCAGGGAATGAATGTAATGTAACCATGCCATATGAATCACCAACAAACGCATAATCATTTTCTACTAAGAAGGATTGGATTGATCTATCATGGAATTCATATCTGTTGAATTCCAGAGTGGGTACTTCTTCTGAATTTGGGGTGGTTGGTATTTTGCAGTGATAAATGCAAGTGCCCATTGCCATGTAAACTTCATCATCGAAAACTTGTGAATAACTTGGTTCATTTTCTCCGGGAACACGGTACATCTGGGCAATGACTTTCTTAGTTTTTAAATCCCACACCTTGAAATGAAGATTACCCATATTGACGACGCTATCAGCAAGAAGAATTCTACCATTTGGTAAAACACAAGACTCCTTTGAAAAAGAACTAAAACTATTTTCCAAAGTACATGTGCTCTTAATGTCTTTGGGATTTTTCTTTTCAATTGTAACGATTTTCGATGTACTAACCAGATATATATTGTTTGTGTCTTCCATAATTAGCGATGTCCCACCAATTGTCTGACTTTCTGGTTTAAATTTTACGCATTGATGTTCAAATTCTTTTGTGTATTTTAGTATGTGGAGTTCTTCTGGAAATGCATAAAAGTAAATGGCATTTTCAAGTTTTGAAACCAGTGTATATCCTGGCTTATTGTCACATTCGATCCTTTCAGTTTTATTGGAATTTGGGAAATGTACAAAGGCAACCTTCGAATTGGTATAAAATGATAATACAAATGAGCTTGTAGAATAAGAAGTCGAATAAGAAAATCCTTCAACCTCCGCAGGTATTTGAATATTCAATGGTCTATACACACCAACATTTGTTCTACTCATAAATTACAGTATTAATTAATAATTTGATTTTAGTTCTTTGTTTTTATTTGGCGATTTCAAGTTGTTACCCGTCTATTTTTATTAATAACAAAAACTTAAAATTGTGTTTTGAATGACAATTAAAATTTTAGTTATAAGGAATTGAGGAATAAAAAGAGAAATAAAAAGAGTAGAGAAAAAACTAGGAAAATTAGTCATTTAAACAGAAAATGAATACCCTTGAATTGGAATTAACGCTACAAGACAGATATTTTTATAATCCAAAGTCGTCTAAAACTGAATTAGAATTATCTGCTCTTCTCATCCCGAAATTTCAGGAATATGTCGATGCTGCAGATTTCATTGGGCATAGTGAAGTTGGCATGAGTATCCAATTGGACGATTTAGTTGGAATGGTCGGGGAAGAAGACTTTAAAGAATTATTATTTGAGAAACCAGAAATTGTTATTCCGTCTGTTGAATATGCGATGCATTACGTCGCATTACATTCGGCGAGCGACCCATCACAAATAATGGAATGTAGATGTATGGTGAGGGTTCAAATTCCTAAGCCAACACAAACAATAAAAGAATTAAAGGCTTCTACAATTGGCAAATTGATATGCATCAAGGGAACAGTTATTAGGGCGAGTTCCATAAAACCACATTTGGTTTCAATGGTGTTTTGTTGTAGCACCTGTAAGTTACAAAAAGAAATATCTTTTAGAGATGGAAAGTACATCGAACCAAAGAAATGTGTTGCTTGTGGGTCCACTTCATTTTTACCACTCAGAAACACAGTTAAAATAACCGAAACACAAAAAATACGAATTCAAGAAGTTGACGAAGGAGAAGGAAGAATTCCAAGGAGTATTGAATGTGAATTGGTTCATGAGTTAGTGAACACATGTGTTCCAGGGGACACAGTGATAGTATCGGGAATACTCCGAAGAAACGAAACTCCAACAAAAACATTTTCCAAAAGAAATAAAGATCAAACAATATATGAACCTTTTATTGCAGTTAATAACATCGAAAATTGCAGGGCAGAAACTGGTGATCGGGATATCACTGAATTTTCTGAAAAAGATATGTTATTTATCGAAACAATCAAACAAAAACCTAATTTATTACGACTTTTAGTTCACTCATTATGTCCACCCATTTATGGGCATTATATTGTGAAAACTGCCATTGTATTGGTATTATTTGGAGGAACAAGACATCACGACTTCGCAAAAATTAGAGCGGATTCCCATTTACTCATTGTTGGAGACCCTGGATTGGGTAAGTCTCAAATGCTACGTGCTGTTGCAAATGTAGTCCCAAGAGGTGTTTATGTTTCTGGTTCCTCAACAACAAAAACTGGTCTGACAGTGGCATTACATAGATATCCCGGAACTTCAGATTTTACGTTAGAAAGTGGGGCTTTGGTTCTTGGCGACCAAGGGGTTTGTTGTATTGATGAATTTGATAAAATGGAACGAGCCGACCATTCTTCACTGTTAGAGGCAATGGAACAACAGTCCATTTCTATTGCTAAGGCTGGGATTTGTTGTACATTACCAGCAAGGACTTCGGTTGTCGCTGCGGCTAACCCAGTCGAAGGACATTTCAACTGTGGAAAAACAGTTGCGGAAAATATAAATATGCCATCTCCCTTATTGTCTCGATTTGATTTAATATTTGTATTAGTAGATAATCCCGATGCTGATGCCGACAAAGAGTTGTCAAGCCACATTATTAAAATGCACTCAGCCAAAGGAGTACCACGAAAATATAACCAAAATATAAACTCACAACGCTCAAAACCAGTTACCCAGGCCACAAACGGCAGAATTAGTTTAAGGGATTATTTGAGTGACCATTCAGTCGAAAGCTCCGACCCATTGCCCTCTAGACTGTTTAGAAAGTATTTGGCTTACGCCAGAGCCAACGTTCACCCACAACTGAGCGAAGACGCGAAATTAGAACTACAAAAATTTTATATCGAACTGAGACAATCGTATAAAGAAGACGACGACACCCCAGTAACGACAAGGCAATTAGAAAGTTTAATAAGACTGACTGAGGCAAGAGCAAAATCGGAATGTCGAGAAATTGCAACGAGAGATGACGCCCTTGATGTAATAGAAATATTTAAGATAGCAAGTTTAACTGGATTAGGTGGCATATCCAACTCTCCCGTTATTGATTTCAGGGCCATAGGAGGCGTAAGGGGAGGAAAATCAAAAATGTTAAAGAGCTTAATGAGTGTTTTTCAAACTGAAGCGAAAAAGAAAAATAGCAGCATACTGACCAAAAGTGAAATACAACAATTGGCAAGTCAACTGCACGTTCCTGATATGCAAAATTTAGTTGACCAATTAAATAATGAAGGATTTTTATTAAAACAACCAGGTGGTTATAAGTTGGCAACTGGAATGTAATAAAACAACAAAAAAATATTATAAAATAGAATTGAATTGATTAATTTGATTTTTTTTGTTCAATAAACATCTGCCTTCCATCCAGTCTCTTTTAATCCCGGTATTTCCTCAATTTTTATTTTTCTTATTCCTTGTTTAAAACATGTTAACCCCTCGTGAACTTCTGATTTGGAAACTTCTCCAATCAATGTTTGAAGCGCCTCTCTTTGTTTTTTTATTGTTGAAGGAACGTCTGTATAATCTTCAACATTTGGATGTAAAACACACTCCATTAGTGTTGCCTCAACATAATCTTTGATGTAACCCTGCCACTTTTCTTTTTGTAGCGTTACGTGTTTGTGAAATCCTTGTTTCATAAAATAACCAATGGCTTGATTATCGGCATACGTCAGCATATGGTAAATACCACGCCTTTGCATTTCTTTTTTCAAATGTTGCATTAGATAAGAACCAAAACCTTGAACTTGTTGGGTTGAATCCACTGCACAAAATACAATTTCAATAAAGCCGCGCGTGGGAAATGGTCTAAAACAAATACCACCAAAAGGTTTATTATCTTTGCAATTTATTAATAATAATGATTCATGATAGGTTGTGTCGTAAACAATTCGACTGATATAATCCAAAGCCATATTTGGCAAATGTCTGGAAACGATATTTTTCATTGCCGTTAATAATTCCAATTGTTCTCTGGTACCTCTATTCGCGACAATAACAAATTTAATTTCACCTTTTCTTTCTTTTTCTCTGGGAATAGCCCCTCTAACTTTGAGTGTGTCCGCCATCTCAAATTAATTTGAAATATTTTTAGTGAATTTTGATTGAAAGTGTTATTTTAACACAAGTTTTTAAACTCAAAAAATAAACTAAAACTAATTTTGGTTTCAAACTGATAAATTAATATTTAAACCATCGATTTAAATATTGGTCCCATTTTCAAACTATTCATGATATCGTTAAATAATTTTTCAAATTGAGAACTAACGTTTGCCAATGGGTGGGATGAGACTTTGGCAATAAATCTGCAAACACCCTTTGATAGTTCTTGTTGTTTGGGTGGATCGGCGTCTTTGTTCTTTTCATCCAATGAAGTGCTAATAATCTTTCTCATGTCTGGGATGAAATCTTCGATATTTTCGACCATTGGATCTGGGTTAGTTGTGACCATTTTAGTTAATAAATTGAAGCATAGTAATCTAATATCATGATCAGTATCGTTGTTAATGCCATTTAATATGGTGGTAGCGATCTTTTTATAGTCAAGGTCATTGAGGAAATTATCAATTAAAATATTCAAACAATCATAAACTGCCTTTCTTGCATCAAGACCATTATCAGTAATATGCTTACAGTTACAGAATTTAGCGATAACAACATAGTCATTATCAACAATTGTTTGTGGAATAACATTTTCTAAAATGACATGGATGTATGGATAAATTTCTTTTTGGGAATGATTTAACATATAAGCAGTAACTGCAAATAATGCGCATTTGATGGCAGGTGTTTTATCTCCAAGTCTAGCAGTGATTAATGGAATTAATGGAACGAATAATTTGGCATCACAATTAATCATACAAGTTTTGATAGATCCAATCAAAGCGGCATTACCTACTTTTTCTTTCAATGCGGGGACATAATATCTTTCAACATAAGAACAAGTCTTTGCAGAAATCAACTTACCGAAACAATCAGACAATGGCAATAATATCTTTTCGTCGGATCCAAGGGCAATCAATCTATTCAATATTCCTTCAACTTCTTTTTCATCAATGTATTTAACGGCTTCTTTCATTGAATTCATTAAGAAGAATGATTTCTTGTGTTCCAATTTTTCAAACAAGAATGGAATAATTCCTGGGAGAGACCCAAGGGCCATTGAGGCGGCTTGTCTAACTGGATCACTGTCAAGTTCAAACAATTCAACAAGAATATCCTTAATTGAATCCTTTTCAATTTCTCCATAAACTGCCATTTGTCCAGCAGTGTACAACAATACAATTGACTTGAAAAAGTCAACAGATTGAGCAACGCTCTTCTTCAATTTTTCAGCGCCAGTTTTAACTCCATTAATAATGACAGCTGGTTCTGGTTTAGTTGCAGCAAACATTAAACCAGTAAGATACAAATTAGCTCTGGAATAAACATGGTTTTCAATGTTCATAACCATGGCACTTACTTCCTTCTTTTGTTTGGTGGCCAAAGCACTTGTCAATACCATGAAAGATTCGGCCAAACCTTCTCTAGCGTTGTTTCCCTTAGAAATTTCAACTAACTTTCTGAACACATTATTCATAATATTATCAACCAAATCAGGATTCTTAGCAAAAATAGAAATAATGTTAATTGAAAGTTCAACAATGCTACTATCACTATCGTAAATGAATGATGAAATGATTGGAAGTGAAGTTTCCATTGTTTTCTTACTGATTCCTTGGTATGAATCTAAAATATTCTTGGAAGCTAACAAGGAAGTGGCTTTAACTTGTCTAGTTGCTTGTTGGGTTTGTTGAACAGTTTTCAAGAACAAATCATCAGCGTTTTTCAATAAGTCAATCAGCTGGAAGTTGACAACATCACCAACAACAATTAAAGCAGAAGCCTTCAAGAAAGTATTTTCGTATAATGAAATAATTTCTCCAAAAGTGGTTTTAACGACGTCCGGTGTTAATAATGAAAGGAATTTTTTGATAATAACACCAACACAAAGAACTGCTTGTTCCTTTACTTCATGATCTTTGTTTGACTTGATAATGGAAATTAACTCATCAATGATGGCTTTAACATTCAATTCTTTTCCTTCTTCAACATTAACGACATGCGCTAATAAAGCACTTTCAGTTTTAATGGCATCAATGGCAATTCTGAAATTTTTATTTCCGAACAATGTAAGGAGAATTGGAGAAACAACAACATCAACAGTAGTGGAATTATCGATTGTGAAAACATTTCTCAGGCAATCAAACAAAGCAAATAACAATTCAACATGGGTTTTTGGAGTCTTAAGTAATTCAATAATAACTGTTTTGATGGATTCAATTTCTTGGATTAACATTTTTCCATTGAAATTGGCCAATTCAGAAATGATTTTAAAGCATTCAATCTTTGATTTTTCACTAAATCTTTTTCCATTTAATATTGAGCTTATTTGTGTAATAACAGTGGAAATCGTTTCATTCACTTTTTCCTTATTCGCTGAAAGTCCATTATTTATGGTGTTAATAATCAAAGAATAAATTCCCAATACAATATTCAACACAATTTCAACATTTTCTTTCATTCTTTTCACAATTACGGGAAGTGCATCTTCAATAACTGAATTAAATAAGTCTTCTCTTTTGATAACAATCGAACCAATACAATCTCCTGCGAGTTTTCTCAATTTCCATGTCACATCTTCTTCATCTTCAATTATTTCTTCTTCCTCTTCTTCTTCCATTGCCTCTCCTTCCTCTTCTTCCATCTCAAATCTATTTGGATCATATTGAACATATTCAATTGAGATGTTTAAAATTTCATTGGCAATGTCCCCAAGTTTGCTTGGGCAAGATAAAACAAGTACGTTAAATGAATTCAAAATAGCTTCTTTTAAATCGTCATCGACATCTTCTTCGGCTCCTTCGAATTTTTGTTTTAATAATTTAAATACATGCCCAACAAATGGACCAAATTTATCTTTAACGATTGGACAAATAGATGAATATAATGTGATGTATACTTTCATTTGTTCTTTGACAGAACATTTACCCAAAGCATCGAATGAGTTTTTCAAAATTGATTCCAATTGGACATCATCAGCAAATCTTGAAAGATGAGCGAGGCATTGAACAGTTCTTCTTCTATTAGCAAAAACACCAGTGTCAAGGTATGGAAGAAGGGTTTGAACAACTCTACTAACATCAAGGGTTGAACCATTTTGAGTAATAATGACGTCTAAAACGTCCAAGTTATAACCAATAGAAATGTCTGTCAAATCCTTTTTATTGAAGAAATTAAGAAGTGGGACAGAGAAACTATCTGTTAACAATAATTTAAATTCTTTGTTGATTACAAGAATTTTCAAAATTTGTTTAATTGCTTCTACAGCAACATCTCTGTGAATATCTAATTTCTTTGATGGGTCTAATAACATTGTTTGTAAACTTTCTAATACTGTTTTGACTGCGGCAGCAGAAGTAATTGATGGGGCGAAAGCGGTCATGCATTTAATGGCGATATCTTTAACGTCATTAGTTTCATCAGTTAACAAAGCCAAAAGACCAGCAACAATATTCTTTTGTTGAGTTTGATCGAATTTGGATCCTTTCTTTTTAACTAAACTGTTATAAAAATCAGAAGTTGCCATATATCTTAAATCTGGATCAGGATTTCTCATCTTTTCCAAAGTCATATTTAAATCAATGTTAACTTGCATTTCTTAATTCAGCTAATAATCCTTTTTTATGAGATCGTTTTAATTAAGTGCGCCACGTTTTTTTCTTTTTCTTAAACCTCAAAAATATTGAATCTTTATTCAATTATTTATGTTTTAACAATTTAATTATAATTTATCTATTGCTTATTATTCTTTGTTATCTATCTCTTAAATTTTGAACTTTATAAGATCAAAACTTTTTAGTTCGCATCATAAAAAAAGTGAAATTTGAGAGAAGAATTGAAAATCAATGAGGATATCGCCTTTCTTTTATTTCATCATCTTGTGGCCCTTCCAATTGGCCCAATTAATCTTTTGTCGAGAAATTGGAAGTTGTCTTCTAAGGGCTTTAAGGCAATTGTCACTTAATGTAGCAAAAATCTTATCGAGCTCTGCGTGGAATGTGTCTTCAATTGTTCTTATTTCTTTTAAGACATTCTGAGCAACTTGGTCATCAGAACCCCCATTACAACTTGCCTTCTTTTTGGTGTCAGTGTGCATTTGAATATTTGCGTCTTCAAAGTAATGTACCTGAACACGAATTCTTCCTTCAATAGATACTTTTCCGCCAATTGAGACAGTCCATTCAGATCTCCATTTACCATTTGAGAATTGAGCAACTTTAAAATCAGCTGCGGAAATAATAATTGTGTAAGTGTTGGAATCTTTTGGCATTACAACAGCGGCTCCTTTTGGGAAAAATTCTTTTGCATAGTTATTTAGTTTGTTTTGTAGGGCTTGTCTTAATGTATCGTTACCAGGGAGTGGCGTTGAAAGTGGTTGAGACGAAGTGATTTGTTTGCTTAAATGGTCAAAAGTAACAATTTTTTTGTTAATTGGATCAATAAACTCTTGTGGTGTTTTTTCAGTGTACTTGGAAATGATAACTGAATTTGAACCATCCATAACAACTGTTAATTGTTCGGTATTATAATCATGCAAACAACTTGGTAGGCATTGTTGGAAGATATTATCATTATTAACAACTTCTCTACAATCCTTAAGAACGTTATTGAATTCACCGGGTGGCGAATCCTTAAGGAAAGTTGTCACAATTTTTGTTTGTTCGCTTTCTGAGGCCATTTTTGATTTTAAAGTTCACAAGTTCTTGAACTCCAAACGTATTTCGTTTTTTTCTTCAATTTTTATTTTATTTTTTTGTTTTTTTTAAATTCAAAAAACTTTTTTCGTTGTTCTTTTTGGTTTGACATGGATGAAACATCTTCTTTCAATATTCGTTTGAATTCTTTTAGAAATGAAATGAAAAAAATGAAAATTACTCATTACTTTCATGAAATATCTGATCCACATATGACTGAATTCACTCATCCTTTTTTTCACAGAGTGGAGTGGCTTTGTGGTTTTTCAGGGTTTAGTGCTGTTGTTGTTATTACTCAAAAAAATGCTTGTCTTTGGACTGACAGCATATATTTTCTACAAGCACAAAAAGAAATTGCTGATGGTTGGAAGGTGTTCAACTTAGATGATTCACATTCGCCAAATCCTTTCCAATTTATAAAAAGACATAAGAAAATTCAACTTGGTCTTAACCCTGAAATAACCAATTATGCTTCTTTGAATGATTTGTTTGATATAGAGCTAACGATAATTACTGTTGATATATTTAATATTGTCCACCCATTACCTTTTTCATTGTCTGCAATAGAATTATTTGATGGTTGTTCTGTTGGCGCAAATGAAAAAATTGAGTTGATCAGAAAGAAATATCGTAATTGCACAATCATCTTGTCTGATCTCGCCGATGTTAATTGGACTTTTAATATTAGAGCACACGATATTCCTTATTCACCCATCGCATATGGGTATGGCATTATCACTCCAACGAATGTTTATTTATTTGTTGGAGACCAGAAAGAGTCTTCTAAACTACAAAAAAATCAATTCTTTGATGAATTTAATATTGCTGTATTTCCTTATAACTCTTTCTTCAGCAAAGTGAAGCAATTGATAACAACCTCAGCTGTTGTCTACAATCAAAGTAATATTAATATGAAACTCCAAGACATTATAGATTCTATTCCAAGACTAAAGAAAAAAGAGTCTTTAGAATACGTGCAACATTTAAGATCCATCCGAGGAGAAAAGGAGAAGAAAGTGTTGAAAAAGGTTCACATAACGGACAGTATCATTCTTTGTTACTTTTTTTCGAAGTTAGAACAACTCAATGGGACAGGTTTAACTGAATGGGACGCAAGCGTTCTTTTGGAGACTTTACGAAAAGATTTGGGAGAAAGTTATGACCAACCAAGTTTTTTGTCCATTATCGCAACGGGAAAGAATGGGGCAATGATGCACTACGAACCGACTCAAACAAAAAATGAGTTAATTCAATGGGATAAATTGTTACTTTGTGATGTTGGCGGACAATATAAAGAGGGATGCACAACAGATGTCACAAGAACGTGGCACTTTGGAACCCCAACACAAAAAGAAAAACTGTGTTACACAAAAGTATTACAAGCTCATATTGATGCTCAAATGACGGTTTTACGCAATAAGGATAGCATAGATATTCTGGACGCAACTGCAAGAAAGCCAATTATTGAAGAAAATAAGGAATGGGATTTTAAACACGATATCGGACATGGGATTGGCCACTATTCTTTTGTTCATGAATACCCACCAATGTATGGGTGTGGGATGAGAGCGAGTGATGGGATGACAACAAGCGTTGAACCTGGAATTTACTTGGAGGATGAATTTGGGATTAGAATTGAAAATGCTGTCATTTTCGAAACAAGTGAAATTGGGTTAGAATTAAATGCATTAACATTAGTTCCCTATTGTGTTAACTTGATAGATTTTAACATCCTGAACGAAGAAGAAAAGGGGTGGTTGAGAAAATATAACAATAAAATAAGAGAGTCAATACTGACTCAGATAGATGATATTTTGGTTCAAAAATGGGTGGAGAAGAATTTAGAAATGGAGTGAAGAATTAATTTATTGTTATTGGCATCATAAATTTCAACTATGAGGATATTTTTCTCGTGCTATTTTTGTCAAAATTGATACCTCATTATTTCCTCTTTGATCTAAAACAAATAAACACTATAACATCCACATTTTTTTCCTAAGTTTTTTTACCCAAATTATTCTAGCACACTTCCTTTTTCAAAACAGTTTTTGTGAAAACAAAAATTATTCATCATTTGGACAGATAATTCTGCGTATTTGGTTTATAAACAAGAATTATGAATCTAAACAAAAAAGACACAACAGCGAAGTTTGTGTTCAATAAAATGAAGTTCACCCTCCTGATTTAAAAGATGGATCTTTGTTATTTATTTCATCAACAATTTCCAAGTATGCAAACCATCGACTTTGGGCAGTTTATTAGTTCCTCGGACAATTTTGATGACAAACTGACCCGTTGTTCTTCGACTGTGGACAATGATTGTGGCAATGGAGAAAAAATTGTGTCTTCTTCCACAGAAGGAAAAAAGGAGAACACTCAAACCTTAGCAAAACCAAAAAAGAATAGGATTGGCCGTGTCAAGTCCATCACCAAACAATTCCAACCCCAAAACAAGACCAAGAAATTAACAAAAGAATCATTAGAGAAAATCAATAAATTGTATTTTTTACAAAAAATTAATAGAATAAGAGAATGGGTTTCAACTGAGAATGGTTCTTTATCATATCCATATCCATTCTTATTGTAAGATAAGAATAATTGATGCTTGCTATAAATATAATGGTTATGTTTTTAAATATCAAAAAAAGTTGTTTGGCCGTTAAAAAAAATTAATTCAATTCAAATAAGACTTGGCTGTTTCACTGTCAATTTGGAATAATTCAGCAACGTGGTCGGCTGTGAGTTCTTTATAATATTTTTTGTAATTGGCAATAAAAGCCTTAACAGCAATAACTTTAATTTGATTTTTAACATCAGAGTAATCCACTTTGGCATTGGATTGAGAAATAATGCTTTCGACATGTTCAAAAGCGCACATCCAATCCCCTTCCATCAAGGCTTTGTGAATTAAACAAACACGGTTATGAATAGTTTTTTCTGGCGCAATAAAAGCTGCTGATTTGTTTTCAACAATCCTTTTGAATGCAACAATATTTTTGGGGTTATCACCATCTTCAGAAACAATAGCAGAGAAGTAGTACATGGCACATAGAGAATCTATGTCAATGAACATGTGTGGTGGAACTGATCGGGTTTCCTTTTTCATGCTTGTTTGACCAAGAATAATTTGAAGGTGGTTTGTTTGAACTAAGTCATGGAGTAATTCATACACCAAACGATATTGTTTGTCCTTAAAAGCAGATATGGCGGTGAGGGATAATGCTCGATTGTGTGATATTTGAATTGGAATGTTACTGTTATGTAATGATGTTGGCAATGAAACCAATAAGGGTGAGGCACTATAATCCCCATTTAACGCAAGATGGGAGACATGGCATAAGAATGCAGATTGTCGCATTTCTTCATCATTTGATTCAGTAAAAACAACAGTTGCAAGAGATGTAACTAAGTTTTGAAGAGTAATTTCCTTATTTTCATAAACAAATTTAGTTTCATTTGGGAAACAATGGACGGCCCTGAGGATTGAAAGTGCCAAATCAACAAAAATAGCACTACTGTCGCCTGAGAGCATGTTATTGTTCTTTGCAATATTTTGTAAACGTGCCAATAACACCAATGAAACATTAGAAAAGTCTATAATTTCTTTCATTTTGTTTGAATATTGGGTTGATGGATATTCAATTCCTTTCAGTGAATGGACTTCATCTTCAATTATTCTGCTTAATGAGAGCCCCAAACGATTACTAAAGGATTTGTCATTCAATAATTGAATTACTTCGGTCTTTTGGAGATAACCACTAATTCTAAATGAAGCCGTTTTTATCAAATCTAAAAATTCGTCATCCATTCCAACTCCAGGTCTTTTAGTTCTTCCATAATTTGTAATTGAAACTGACAAAATGTCACTGGCAATTTTAAATTTCAATGCATTTGATTGTGAATTCTCTTCTAACCAATTCAAATAAAATGGTAATTCATCTCTATCCTTTTGTTTTGTTTTGTCGATTACCTCGATATGTTTCTTTTCAATAGATTCATCACCTCTAATGCTTTTATCAAACAATTCGACTTGTACTCTTTCTTTTTTAATTTCAACTTTTTCTTTGGTCTCAGCTGTTGTGGAAGACCTTTTAATTTCATCATTACCAAAGTAGAGCCCCCCATTAATGACGGCTTGCAATCCTCCATGTGAAGCAATCCAATCTTTTCTCAACCATTTCCAGAAATTGGTTGTTGAGGACTGACTGATCTCAACTGTTTGGTTGTCTTCACTTTCTAAAACCTCAGGATTCCAATCTTCTCCATCGTCCTCTCCAACAAATATCTCTTTGCCATTTTCATCATAAACATGAATTTCGTATTCATCAACACTGTCTTCCTCCTCTTCTTCTTCCTCTTCTTCCTCTTCTTCTTCCTCTTCTTCCTCTTCTTCTTCTTCCTCCTCTTCTTCTTCTTCTTCACCCTCCTCATCTTCAACTTCCTCATCTTCAACTTCCTCGTCTTCAATTTCTTCTTCGTCTACTTCTTCTTTCTCGATTTTCTTGTTGGCGTTTTTTTGCGACATGAATTGTTTATTTTTAATAGAACAAGGGTTTAATCAAAAAAAATTATAGTTATAATTCTTTTACTATAATTTATTAGTTCTAATGCCATCTTAATGTTGCAAATTTTAATTGAAGCTTTTTCTTTTGGTATTTTGAAATGTGTCTATTACTCTCGTAAATTACGCTAAGAATATTTAAAATATTTAATTTCAAATTTCACAACAACAATAAAGTATTACCTTATTTCTTGCTAAAGCCATTTTATTTGTAAGCCTAATACTATTACAATCAATTTTACTTTGGGGCGATATC
>NWBR01000571.1:32009-50073 GCA_002914575.1 Entamoeba moshkovskii
GTTTGAGAAATAACCGCAAAGCGAATTTGTAACAAAAATTAAAAAAGGAGACGCCACCAATAATTTTGAAGCATTTAAAGTTTTTTTTGGATCTACAAAAAAATCAAACTGTATGAGTCAAAAGAAGAAATATGATAAGCCCCATGTTGTTGAATTATCCGAATTTCTTTATTCACTCCAATCGAAAGAAGTAACTGCAACAAAGAACACTCTTAATTTATTTTTGAAGAAACATGACATACCATTAAACATTAATTTCAGGCAAACTGGATTTTTTTTCGAAAGGAGGGTTGTTCCATTATGTAAACCAGAAAGAGATTTCGATTGTACCCAAAAAAGAAAAGAGATAATTGATAGAATCAAAGGTGTTCCCAAACAATTTGTGTTTGCAATTGAAGAGTACGGTTATCAGAACTTTCGAGACAAAAAAATGTTCGTTATTTCACGAGGTTCAATTTTGCGATATTGTGAAATATTTGAATTAGGAAGGGAATCAAAATTATCAAATAATGTTATGATCATTGGAATGGATGGTCAAAAATTTAATAATTTGAAGGTCGAAGGTGAATTTTACACTTTCGATGAAATGAAAAAGTGGGTTTTGAATGAAATAGTAAAGGTGTTGAATGAAAAAAGGAATGGATACACTGGGAAAATCGTTATTTTATTGGATGAATTCTTTGAGGAAGTATTTATTGGAATGGAGGAAATTCGAAAATATCAAATTGATTTGATTTATATGAACCATTCTGAGTCAAAAAAATTAAATCCATTGACTTTGGCATTAAATACGTATAATGTTCCATATTCATCAATTGACGAAGAATTATTAGAAATGATTTATACAAAGTGTGGATTTACTGAAAGTAATTTCATTCGAACTTTATCGCAAAAAAATGATACAAATACTTTGTCGATGTGTGATATGAATGAAGAAGAAAGTGATGTTTGTTGTCTGCCACTTAAAATTATAGAAGAAGATGATTTCGAGAAAAGTGGGCTGATGGAAGAAAAAATGGAAATCGATTTGGAAGAAGAACAAAGGTCATGTGATGATGGATGTAACAAATATTTGAATGTCGGTGATTATTCTGAGGGGGATAGCAGCGTCATTGAAATACCAAGATTAACTGTAAATCCAAGAAGAAGGCGCATAGAAATGATGATAGATGACAGTTCAAAAGAAGTGGAAGACGAAGGAATCGAAGAAATGGCATCATTTAGCGAAGAAAAAGAAAATGAAATTTACAAGAAAGAAGAAATATTGAAAAGATTTTATTTGCAACTAAGCAAAGAACAAAAAAAGATGTATCATCACCATGCGAAAACATTTCGAATGAAAGAATCTTTAACTCTCAGACATCTTGACAAAAGTTTTGAAAAAGAGATAAAAAAAGAAATGCAAAGAAAAGAATTTCAAGACATTGGCAATTGTTTTGAGAGGTTTATGTATTTATATTTAAGACATCCGTTCAATTTAGATGAAATTAATAGTATATTTACTGATAAATTTATTGATATAGAAACATCTTTAATGTTTGCGCCATTGGACCTTTTATCACGTTGTATTGATGATATTAAAAATAAAGAACGTATTTATGGTTGTGTTAGTTTCAATCAAATCATCAACACAGCAAAAAGCAATGGGATTAGTGTTGGGAAATATTTAATAAAAGAAATAGAGTTTTTTGGGTGGAGGAAAATCAAAACACCAAACTTTATATTTTATGAAGAAATTGAAGGTAATAGATATGATAGTTTAAGAATGGAATTCGAAGAGTTAGTTCAATCAAAATGTAAGGGGATCAGTAAATCATTTATTTTTTGCATTGGAAATGTCGGAGGTAAATTCAATTCATTTTCTCCTTCGACGATGTACGTAAACCCAAATGTTAATAAACCAGAATTAAATCATGAATTGAAACACCACTATACTAACACTGAAGGTGATTACCCAATCGTTTATAAAGAGGGATTTCTTTTAAATAATACTGTTTGTTGTCTTTGTTCTGATGGGAGTTGTTTAGAGTTACTTGCGAATTGTAATTGTGAGAGTCAAAGGAAAAATTTGAATGAATTAGGAGGTGAAAAAGTATTTATTGGAAGTGATCAAATACCATTTATCGATAAAAATACTTTTATACTTTGGTTTGAAAGTATTGTTTTAAGAGCAATAAAAGAAAAAATTCGGTTGAAAAGATATAAAGGAAAAGTGGTGTTTGTTGTAAATGAATACTTAAAAGAGTTTCTTGAGGATAGGCGATGCGTTGTATTAATGGAGAATAAGCATATTGATATTGTTTACATAAGGCAAGAAATTGAATATTATTGTAATCCAATGGAAATAGTAATAGAAGAACTTCTGTTATGCGAAGTAGAAAAGAAAATGAAAAAGGGTTGTTTGTTTAGAAATGATTTTTATAAAGAAATCAAAACGAATTCGATTTGGAAGTATTTAAATGAAAAAACAATCATTTTAAAAGGATTCCAAAATATTGGTATTAAAATGAATACAAATGAACATGTAATTGAATGGATGAATGAAAAGGAAAAGAATCAATTCAATGAGTTGCGACGCATTGAAATTACTCAACCACTGCATATTCAATTGAAAAAAGAAATATATTTGTTTGAAACAAAATACACAAAACCATTATTCAGAATTTTATTGAAAACAATACTGAAAAATATTGAATGGAAAATGTTGGAAAGCAAATATGATTTATATGATTATTTAATTAACAATTACCCTTTTTTAATTGGAACAAATTTTGATATGTTTCTTGATTATCGTCAGCCAAAACAATTATCACGAACAGAAATTCAACAGTATTTGAATCTGTCCCAATGGGATTATATTGATGGAAATGATGAATCTGTAGAAATATTAGAACCCCCCAAAGAAGACAGTCCCTGCAATGTTCCTGTGTTGGAAATTGAAGATTGATTGAATAACACAAATAAAAAATTGTTATTTTTGAAAAATTTTTGATTTTTTTTTAAGATTTGATTTTCAAAAATTATTCAAAAGAATGGGAGAAAGGGGTGATACGTTGATTGGTGAATCTTCGCCATTACCTATTCCTGTGGTTTCTTCAACTCCATTTGGAGATTCTTTTGACACTAATAAAATTGAAACGAATGGGATGTTTGTTGGCATGTACATAATTGAATTTGATATAATTAGTGGAGAAAAAGTTGCATATAAACAATTAAGTCATCCCTTAAATAACGCCATCGAAAAAGAGTTGGTTGGGATGATGATGGGGGCCGACTATTATGGCTACTCCCCAGTCACTGTTTTAATGCACACGATAACCAATTACCATGTCCTAAGTATTCATTTTACGTGTTTTAATCCATCAAATAAAAGGGGTTTTATCACAACTTGTTGTATTGCAGTAATTCAAACAGCTCCATTTACTTGTTCCCAAACAAATTTATTAACAGAACGGTTGTCTCAATTATCCTCGAAATTACAAATGATTGCATTAAAACATTCAAATACAGCAGTAAACTATTTTAAAGTTTTGTCCCTCCAAGAACTTATTGACTCAACAGATTCAAATCCATATTTATTCCAAAGGACCGTTTCGAGTTTCTCATATAACTTATTATCAACACATTCCCATTATTCAGTATCAACTGATTTTACAAATGTTAAACATCCTTCAAATATTATTGCTTGTGGTGGTCATTCTTTGTTTAATTGGTCTTTTTCAATTCCAAATACAATTTCTTTGAACCCGACCAATTCAGACCAACACACCCCAAGTCATCACGCTCCAACTTTAAAAAAGAAATCAAATGATTCATGCGAAAGTGAAAATGACAACTCATTAAATGCTCCATTTCCTCCTTGTACATTCCCAGAAAATTCAAAAGAACCAAATAAATTCGATTATCAACATTTGGTTTCAGAATTTCCTTCTTGCTTTCCAAACATTTTATTTTCATTACTTTCTGGTCTTCAATTCGTTATCTATTCAAGCGAAAAATATGATCTATCGAAATTAGTTGATATTGCTAAATTTTTTTCTTCGCTCTGCATTGGTGGTGTTTCTTCTGAAACTTCCCCTAATATCCAAATCGTTGATAAACAAGACGCCCTAGTTCCACTTCAATTCAAATTCACACAAATATTCGTCATATGCGAACCAACCAATTCATTGGAATCCCCTCTTCACAATTTATGTTATTTAGATGTTTCAAAGGTATTTCATGGGTTGTCGTATGGAGAAGATATGAAAAACTCTGTTTTGGAGTCTTTTGTTAAATATGCAAATGACAAGAAACGATTTTTAGCACAAAAAATGTGGAATGTGTTGGTAGAATACAGTCAATTAACCTTGAAATGTTTTTTGTACCCCGAATTAAACCAAAAGTTAATGTCTACACCTGAACGATTCATTATATCAGTTTGTTATTTGATACTCTTTTGCTTGTTTATTCAAACACTAATAACTTCCTTTAGAACTTTCAAAGAAAAATTGAACAAGAAAAATCCTTTATTGAAAAGAATCAAATTGTGTTTAGAAGGCCAGTGATTTCGAAGAACATGTTTGTTTGTGTTCCATTACATTAGTGCAATATAATTTACTTTCATTTAAAAATATTTGAATTAGTATTAAAAAAATAAACTGAGACGAGAAACATCAACACTCTTTGAGGTACTCCTGACTGAATTAATTGAACTTCGACTTGCATTCCTTGAACTGGCAACGGACTGTGCTGGATTTTCAATTAAACTTCTCAGTATTGAATTCGTTTGTTGCAATTCTTTTATTTTCTTTTGATAAAAAATATTTTCTTGTTCAAGCGCAGACAACCTACCAATCATAAATTCGTGCATTTTCTGAGTGTTGGAAGTCATCGGTGTAAGTTCCAGGCTGTACGATTGTTTTGATTTTTTTGTACAATAAAATAGACGGTGGAACATATCGGAATGACCACTCGATTCTAATTCGCTTTGCATTTCGCTCAAATATGGCTTGACATAGGACAACATTTCTTCTGCAACAACAAGTTGGGATCTATAATCAATTCCAATTCTTTCTTTTGATTTAAATTCATTGTACTTACTTATGGTATTGAATGTTCTGTTTACCACTTTACTAAAACCACCACACGCCTCAATAACGTATTGGGTCAACTTGTCACTAGATTGTTTTCCATTAACAACAACCAAACCAAACTTCACAATACTTTTAATTTGATCAATAATTTGAGGTAATTCCAATCGGGCTTGTGCTGAAACATATTTCTCTGCATTATTTAAAGCTGGAAATAAGAACCTTAAGAAAAAGATAGTTTTAAATGTAATAAAAACAGACTCTACATTGTCATCTTTTCTTTGTACTTCTTTTAACAAATCTTTTATAATCCCAAGTACTTGTGGAGGCATTAATTGTAAATTATCAATTATCAAATTTCCCAATTCATCCATTATCGCAGTAACACTGTCTAAACTTTCGAATATTAAATTTTCATTTTCTGCTTGTGTTGGGTCGACCGAATCAAAGTAAAATTGGGGGTTTGTCATCATTTGGTCAACTAAATTCCTAATTACTTTATTAAGGTATTTATCTGATTGTGTTTCTAAAAAATAAAAGAATAATCGCGTAAATGCCGAATTCCCCCTAAAAATAAAAGAAGAAGGAGGAGTATTTTGAATTTCCTGCTTTCCAAGACCTATTAACATTTCTCTTAAAAAACCATGGGCAGTGGCATATCGAATCAATAATTTAGAATGAAGTCGAGATTGCATTATATCACATCCCTTTATCATTATTTTACAATACGCCAATAACAAAGGAGTAGGTTCTTGTTGAAAAAATAACTCTCTAACACACGGAAGTTCCGTCATTTTTAATACGCACCAAAGATTTTAAAGTTTAATATTTTATAGTTTCTTTTTTATTTTTTTTTTAATTTGTTGGTTGCCAAACCAAAAAGTATTTTCTTTGTGAAATCTTGTCGGATCGTCACAGTTGTTTGTTTGTTGGTTAATGCAATGCAATTTTAAATTGGGCTTTTTTTCGAATGCCATTCAAAAACTCAGTTCATATCGTTTTGAATAATCTTGGTGAAAATTTGTTTTCTTGGTGTTGTGTTAAATGTCTTTTTAATTTCTATCTTATGTTTCTTAAAAGCAAAAGAAATAATTTATTGAAATACTTCAGAAATTTTCTTTTCACATAAACATCATGAATTATTGTAGTTTCGATAAGACCTCGCCTCAATTATTTGAAGAACTAACAATTTCCAAACACAAACGCCCCCTCATCCATTTTATTCAATACCGAAATAATTCGAGAAAACCATTCTTATTGAAAAGGAATTTAAATTTTTTTGTTGGTTTTTTGATATAACAAAAATAAATATTTTGTTATTTATCCCAATAAAAAATAACAAAGCCTTGCCCTAAGTTACGAACTAAAAAAGATGAACCCTTACAGAGTATCATGTCCGCTCCACAATGGTTTGTTCCAGTTAAAGCCGGTGATGCTAAAGTCCCAGCTTATTACCCAACCGACGATATGATTCAAGAACAAAAGAAACAATTAAGAACAAGAAAAGGAGCTAAAATCACTGCTCTTGATAAACCAGCATGGAATCTCGAAAAATTAAGAAAGACTATTGTTCCAGGTGCCATTCTCATTATTGTTGCTGGTAAATACGCTGGAAAGAAAGTTGTTTTCTTAAAACAATGCATTAAATCCGGAGCCCTTATTGTTACTGGCCCATTCAAAATCAATGGAGTTCCATTAATGAGAATCAATCAAAGATACGTTATTGCCACATCTCAAAAGGTTGATGTTTCTAAAGTTAACACCAGTGGAGTTGATGTTAAATTCTTCAAGAAAATCGCCATTAAGAAAGCCGCTTTTGGAAAGGCTGTTGAAGAAGATTTCGCCAAGAAACAATACGAAGCCAAGAAAGCTTTAATTGTTGAAAAACAAAAACAAGTTGATGAAACACTTGTAGCTGAAATTAAGAAAGTACCATATCTTAAGGAATACATGGCCTCATATTTCACTCTTAAGAATGGTGATCACCCACATCTCCTTAAATTCTAAATGGAATTGAATATTGGGAATGAAGTGTATGGTTTTTAGTTTATTTTGGTTAAAATTATCGGAACATCTTTTTGTGAAGGACGAAAAGAAGAAATATAAGAACACAACGCAAACTTTCTATTAGACGACCCTCACATTATTAAATTCAAAACTGAAATAAAAAATAAAAAGAAGATAACTAAAATTGTATATCCAAAAATTTGGTTACATTCCTTTAGGCAACAACTGGGAATGCAAATTTAACCTTTTCACCAGTAATGTTCTTGTAGACAGTGGAATAGACTGGAAGTTTAGCTTTAATGGCATTCTTTACTTTGGCATCATCAACAGCAACGAAAATTGTTTTAGTTTGAGCGACTTTCTTGTTGGCCATGGTGACATGGATTCTTTGGCCAGCAACTTCAATTGGATATAACATTTCATTCAAATAAGCATCATGAACAGCCTTTGAAGTTCTGCTTCTTGGTTTAAACTCGGTTTTTCCTGATTGTCCAACTTTATTAGTGTGAGCAACAACTCTCTTTCCAATGATGAAAACTGGTCCATTAAGTTTCTTTTCGAGATCTTGAATAACTTTTTCGAATGAAGCTCTGCAAATTCTCATCATTCTTAATGGAATGAAAACAACGGTTGCCTTTTTGTCTTGGCCGAGAGTGATTTTCTTGGCGCTGATAACTTTAACACCTTTAAGTTCGGCAATACCGGCAACGGCTTCCTTAACAAATTTGGAATAAGCATCAAATCCTGGTTTCTTAACAATTACTTCAGTAGCAACTTGGGTTTTAGCAGCAGCTTTCTTTCCGGACATTGTCTCACTGATTCACTTCCCAGTTCGAAAGGGTTGCGTTATATTTTTTATTCAGAACAAGGGTTTTATCATATTTTTAATTTTTCAAACTATTTTTTAATTTTTTATTTAAAATTTTTTTTTTAAACAAGGGTTTTGTAATGTCTGGTGAGCCATACGATTTTAAACTTGAGTCAATTACAATTATCAATGAGTTCGTGGGGCCTTCATTAATCCACTTTTTTTTAAATAAAGTTGTTTCTTTGATTCTGTTTGTTTCTGTATTGCATCAAAATCGATTAATGGGATTGTCTCAGGATCAACAAACACTTTATTTGGTACATTGCTTTCATTTTGTATTTCGCGACAAATCGTAACTTCTTCTTTTGGTTTAGAGGAATTTAATAAATGAGACATTGAGTCAACAAATGCACTGAACCTTGAGGGGGATTCAAAAGAGTCAAAATCTTCTTTGTGGTCATTACTTGTGCCAAGTAAAGGAGTAGTTTCGTTTGGATCCATTAAATCCAATTTTTGTTTGGGTGAAATCTTTCCGGACACCCTCTTATACCATGATAAGTTGTTGTCCTTTCATTTGGCGATAATTTTGGGGCTGTGCTATTTTCGAGTTAGCAAATGAGATCTCAAAAAACAGTTTCTCCACAACAAATGGAAGAAGGAATGACATATGAAGTAAAAAAAGGGAACATTGAAGGGGTGATGTTAAAGGTTTATGACTGTTTGTTTTTTGTATGGGACAATTAGTTGCACAAATGGAAAGAAGAACTAAAAGATGCAGTGTCAAACGTTGTTGCTGGAATGAACGAAATTACTACAACCGACCCAGAAAATGAAATTGTTTTTGGAGTTTGTCACACTAATATTTTTTTAATACAAAAAATCTGACACTTGAAGGACCAACAATACTCAACGAGAAATGACCCAAGTGGCAAAAAAGTTCATTTCGTTTTAAGGTTTTGTGATGGGGAGGTTGTGCTCCAAGAAGTGAAAAGTAAAAGGTTAGAAAGAGTTGGAAGAACAGAAGAAGGTAATAATATTAATGAAATGGAAGAGGAAAGGGTTGATCTTGAAAGTGTGGCACAACAAGTCTTTGAACCTAATTTTCAACGTTTGTTGAAATATTGAAATAATAATTTTGTACAATAAATAATTTTTAGAAATAGATGACGATAACGAAGAAGGAGACGACGAAGTTTCAGATAATAAAGCCCTTGATGCTTTTGAAGGAGAGGAAGAAGAAGAGGAAGGGCTTCAAGACTCTGATAGCGGTATTGATTAATAATGATTGTTATTTTGTTACTAATTGCAGGTTTAAAAATTTAATTTTGAGAAAACTTGTGGGCAATAACCGGTTGAAAGAAAATTAATTTACTACTAAATCAACACTCACAAAAGTAATATATTGTTTTAGTCACACTGGAATGTTTTGTTCATTCGTACTTAGCAATGTTTTGGTAAAGTCATAAAAAATATTTAACAGTTGTTCAACCGAGTGTTCTTTGGACATTCCAACACTGACTATTTCATCGTTAAATTCTTCGCCTGGCGGATTAGTTTTGTGTCAAAAACATTTTGAATAAAGTATTAAACAAACCATTCGTAAAAAAAGGTTTTGGAAATCCCCATCTTTCATCGATTGGGGAACTTAATTTGAACACTAACATTGTTCTTGGATCTTTACATAGCGCACATAGCGCGCTTGAAACCATGATTTTATCTTCAAAACAATCGTATTTGAAAAATGCATTGATGTTACAATATTTGGCTATGTCTTGTAACAAACTTTCAAACGCTTCCGGATATTTGGGATGTTCCTTAATCATTCCATTTACATTTTGAGTATTATTTTCATATATTTTCAACACTTCTTTTTTATGTTCATCCATCAAACTTGGTTTTTGTGGTGATTCCATAACTTTTTTGCTTTCTTTTTTCTTTTTTCTACCCGCAGAAGCAACACTTCCATTTTTTGATTGGTTGTCCTCTTCTTTCCCACTTTTTGATTGGGCTGTTTTCTTAACTGAAGGTGTTGTTGCTTTAGGGGGAATCATGGGTTGATTTTGGGCAATAGGAGTTTTGAATTGTTGTATTGGTTGGTTTTTGTAAATAAATGGTATTGGATTATGCATTGGTTGTTGGATATTTCCACTAACGACTTTTGGCTGTTGAATGGGATTAACAAAACTTGGGTTTGATAAGATATAAACTGGTTTTTGTTGTTGATTTGGCATATTAACTTGTGGCACTCTCACAATTGGCTGTGTTTGTTGCATTTTAATGCCTTGTTGGATTTGGGGCATTTGTGGTAGTTGAGAGTTTTCTTGTTTTATTTGAGTGGGTTGAGGATTGATTGGTTGTTGATTTGGTTTTAATGTGTTTAAATGACCCAAATTAAAAGTTAGTTGGCCAGTTGAATTTGGTAAGTTTTGTGGATTAATTCTTTGTTGGGAGTTAATTGGCTTTAACTGGGGGTTCGCAGACATAACCCTTTGACTTAATCCATTGTGGGAGGAATTAATAATTACACTTGGATTGGGTTGCTGAAGAGAAGAGGTAGGCATTGCGGGTAAATTAGAATGGATTAATTGGGGTTGGTTAAATTGATGGATAGCATTGGCTGGTACATAAACATTTTGCGGTTGATTGTAGGTTTTATTTTGTCCTTGCACTTGTTGTAAATTTTGGGTTGAAACAAAGCTTTGTGTTTGCTGAGTTCCTGGGTTAATTTGTATGTTTTGATTTGGCTGAATTGTCCCCGATGCTTCTTGTTGCAAATTCCTTATTGGTTGACCCACATTACCTCTTATAAAAGTGGGTTGTACTTGTTGGAAATTAAGGGGAGTATTAGGTTGGGTTGGTAATATGTTTTGATTTGTTTTAGTTGGTTGTTGAATGTTCATTATTTGAGGGTTATTCGGAGCAGCGCGTTGGGGGTTCGTGGAGTTTGTTTGAATGTAATACAATTGGTGTAATTGAGGTTGTTGTGCGATTAAATTATGAGAAAATTGGATGGTGCTTGGATCAATTTTTTTAATTGGATTAGAAATTGGATTAACAGGAATAATGTTTTGTTGGTTTAAATGTTGAACTGTTTTACTTGGTTGTTGAGATGAGATAGGAATTCTCTGAGAATTTGTGGCGATGGGTAAACCATTAATTTGACTATTAATTTGGGGTTGATTATTAATTTGTTGAATGGGAATATTTAAGCCAGATAGTTGTTGAACACTCGGCAATAATTTAGTTCTATCCCCAATTTCAGTGGTGGGTTTAGTGATAATTTGAATTGGGGAAGGATTAGCCAAATTTAAATTCTTAAGAAGTTTTAATATTAATTAACAATAGAAAAAGGGATAACATAGAACGAATAAAACAAACGATTCCTTGTGGTTTCGGTTTTTTATCATCTTTCTTTTCTTTTGTTTTTCTTGGTTTTGATTGTTTTGGCATAGATTAAATGAAGAAAAAAAGATCTGAACGAACAGCCACACCAAAAAAAAAATCCAGAAGAATTACATATTTTTTCGGCCAACAAATTGAAATTTTTCTGGAAACATAAAATTCAAAAACGGTTTTAAAAAATATTTTTTTTCCCTAAACAACAACATTTAATTTTTTCTTTTTTTTATGAAGTTTTTGTTTTTTATGTCTTGGAAATTTCAAATTAATTTCTTTCGTTTTCGTAAAGTAAACTTATTGCTTTTTTGTTATTTCGGCTACTTGCTTTTCAACTTCCCCTTCTAATTTACCATGTTTCGCTAACAATAATATGGTATTCAACGCCAGAGGCATATAATCGTGTTTTCTTCTTTTGTTTTCCTTTAATTGTCTTTCTTTCATTTCCATTTCCTCTTCAACTATTCCTTTATACAAATTCATTAAATAATCGTTTTTCTCTACAACTGCGCTTTCATATAATTGTTGATACTTTTTAATTTGGTCATGAACAACAGCCAAAACAGTAAATTCCAAATTGCCTTGTAAAGCACCCATAAGTCCTTCGAAAAATGGTTTCATCCCATTAAGTGGCCAATCGTCATCCGCACCACCAATGATCATTGGTCCATCACTTAAACCATCAAGTAACAATAAAATTCCATTGTAAGGAACAATACCAATGAAATGGTACGCTTTTCCTTCACCTCCTTTAAATTTCTCAGATATTTTTTTCTCTAATGCCTCAGTTGGTTGGGCAAAATCGTTGTGAACTTTTCTGATTGATTCATTGTTCCCAATTGCCAAACCACGCTCACGTGGAGTTAATGGGAGAGACATATTTTTGAATTGTTGTAATGTTGGTCCAAGATTAATTCCTTGTATGTTCATTAAAACTGATAAAATAGCTTGAGTGGCACATGCATTATTAACTATTTGTTCCGCAAAGAATAAATCAGGATATTCATTTATTTCAATATAACTATATTCTCTTCGCATATGTTCGATTGCTTGTTTATTATATTCAAACAACAAAACGAAACCTTCAATGGGCCTAAAATTAAATTTTCAATTCTATTGAAACTCAAAAAAAATCAAACTTAATTCTGTCAAAAGTCTCACTATCTTCAAATGAAAAAATTTCTTTAAATTGAATATCGTCACAGCCCAAATTTTTGATCATTTCATTAAATACTCCAGGATCAGATTCAATTGTGTTCCAATTATTTTGTTCAATCTCCATTTCTTTCTTTTATACTTTTTTTAGTTTTTTTTTATTAGTTTGAAGTTTTAATAATTTTTAGAAAATGACCAAAACAAATTTCACATTATATAACACTTTTCATTTTTGCTTGTCTTCTTGGTTTCACTAAAATCAATTGGGGCAATGGATGGGTATAATGGGCTGTTATAAAAACAATGTTTACATATTTTACTAACTGATGTTGGTATTGTAATTGTTGTTAACGAAACACAATTACAAAAACAAAAATCACCAAATTCCCTGACCGAGTCTGGAATAGTGATTGATTCTAATGATGAGCAATCATTGAAACAGTCTTCACTAATTTTTCTTATGGACGATGGTATCGCAATTGATATTAATGATGAACACTTAGCAAAACAAGAATTGCCCAGACATGTAACAGAATTTGGCATCACAACTTTTTTTAATGAATGACAATTCCAAAAACTACACTTCCCTAATTCAGTCACAGATGGAGGAATTGTAATTGACTCAAGTGTTGAGCAACAATTAAATGAATATTTTTCGATCTGAGAAATTGAATATGGTATTTCAATTGACTTTAACGAAAAACATCTATTAAAACAATCAACACCAAGATCAGTAACAGAGTCTGGAATGGTAATTGAAGACAATGAAGTACAATAATCGAAACAACCATGACTTAACTGCACAACAGAAGATGGAAGATGGATCGATGACAGTGAGAAACAACCATAAAAACAGTTTCTTCCCAAACAACTGACGGAAGCTGGTATTGTAATAGAAGATAACAATCGACATTCACTAAAACAATAATGATTTATTTCACTGACACATTCTGGAATTTTAATAGATGTCAATGAAAAACAGTAAGAAAAACAAGATTCCCCCAAATCACTAACAGTATTTGGAATTTCAATGACTTGTAGAGAGGAACAGTTAAAAAAACAATCAACACCAAATTCTCTAACAGAAGAATTGATCTCAATTTTGCTTAAAGAAAAACAATTACTAAAGCAATTATTACTTAACTTTGTGATAGAAGGCGGGATTGTAATTTCTTTCAATGAAGAACAATTACCAAAACAACAATTACCAAGAAAAATGATGGAATTCGGAAGATTTATTAGGGAAACTTTCGAACAATTTTCGAAACAATGGTTAGACAACTTACTAACAGTAGATGGTATTTTTATTGATGTCAGAGAAGAACAGTCACTGAAACAAGAATCACTCAATTCACTTACTGAGGATGGAATTACAATTGACTCTAATAATCTACAATCACAAAAACAATAATCCCCAAATTTACTGACAGAAAGAGGAATTTCAATTGATTTTATTAACGAATAATAAAAGCATTCATCCCCAAGAATTTTAACATTTTTTGGGATTTCATTTCCATATTTTTCTCTGTCATCTTTCGAGTAACAAATTAATTTAAAATCATTTTTGTTTTCTTTTAAACATCTCTGATAATTCACTTGATACCAAATACACTGTTTAAAAATGTTACCACACCTGAATATTTGATCATTTTCGTCGTACAAGTGCAAGGTTTCCAAATTGGAGAACAAATATCTTGTTTTTTTGTTATTCAACGGAATTGGATTGAAATGAAATCGTTCCATATTTCCACAAAATCGTTTAACTGCAATTTCTAAGTTGACAAAATCATCAATCGAGTTAAAATATTTAGAAGAAATCATTATTGAATAATTATCAATTCTTTTCTTTGCGGAGACATCCATTTTCAATAAAAAGATTTGAAAAATAAAAAATAAATAATGACGTGAATTATTAATAGAAATGTCTCTCATGTTTTTTTAAGAGATAATTCAATTGTTCTCTTTCATTTAAAATTTGACTAACTAACTCAGATCTTTGTTGTTTTTCAGTCTTTAATGTTTCGACTTCTTTTTCAAATCTTTCAATAAATTCCTTTTTCTTTTGATTGAATTGATTTTTCCAAATTTCAAATTGTTTTTTCATTTCAATCAGTTTCATTTTCTTAATTTGGGCGTCTTGTTTAATTATATCATCCTTTGCTTTTTTATATTCAAAAAGCATTTTCTCTTGTTGTTGAATTACCCATAAGTTATATTTATTTCTTGCTTCAACAATTCTTCTTTTAATTTCTCTTTTACGCACCTTTAGTTCTTCTATTTCCCTTTTGGATGATTCTTCAAGCATTCTTAGTCTTTGATGAAATATTTGATAATCCGAAATGGAGGGTTTAACAAGTTTTCCAACTTTAGTAGGGGAATAATGAACATCAGGATAATTCAATTTTATTTGGTGCTGCCAATAAAGGTGTTGATTGACGGCATGGACAAAAACAAATGGATCAACGAAAACCACTAAAACAAATATTATCATATTTTGTTTTTGAAAATATGTTTTTTTAGATTTTTATTCAGTTTTTTTAGTTATTAAAAACATTTAATAAAAAATAAGAAAAGACGAAAAATCAAAGATATATTTAGATATTCCAGTTCGACTTTGGAGTTCATATCAAACAGAAGATTTTGACCAATCAAAATAAGATTATATATATAGATAGGTCTATTTCTATTTCAAAGTTAAATATATAAATAGCGAGGTTTCAACACGAATTCAAGAGAAAAAAGAGAGGACAAGAGGGTAAAAAGAGGGGAATAATAGGGGAAGAAAAGGAAACTATAAGAGAATAATAAAAAGAATTAGACAAGAATTAAGAAGATAATGACGAAAAGAAGAACAAAAAGACGACAAAAATGAAGAAAGGGATTATTTAAGGGGAACTCCGAAGTCATACATTGGGTCAATGCAATCCGTCGTCTATGCAAATGCTGCCGTTAATGTTGGGTACTGCCAGTGCGCTATTTGTAAGAAGGCTACGTATTTCCAAACCACCAATCCGAAGATAAAAACAACACGCCTTGCGATATTGATATTGAGGTCACTAAAAATGTTGAAACCGGAAATTGAGTACTACTCGTTGGTGAATGATATTTTGCCATTTATTAATGCCCATTTGCCATTGTTTTGCAATTTGAAGATATTCAAAACAGGGAAATGGAGAAAATCGATATTGGATGCGTTGAATCATTCATCCCAAGTTGAGTCAGGAAGGGAAGTGTGCAAGAACAGAGGGTTTTACAAACTGAAGGAAAGTGGAAGTGAAGAAGATTCAAACGATGAGAAAATCCATCTCATTCAAGAAATGTTCTCCAATTTGGTTTTGCTTGAATCTGAAATCGGCACAAGTCTCAGTTTGCTTGAAAGGTTGAAAGAAAGGAGTGTTGATGAAAGAGAGATTGAAGAATACCGAACGATAAGCGAATCAAAACGAATAGGAGTCGAGGTTATTCAAAACTTAAAATACACACTCTATTCCCTTAATTAATAATTGTAATTTTGTTTGATCTGTTGTTGTCACAGAAATCGGTCTGTTTTCAATAGTTCCTGGAGCGTGCAATTCAATTCCTCTCCAAGGCCCTTTTCCCTCAGCTTGTTTTCATCGAACAAATCCGCGATTGACAGATGACTTGCCTTCATAAATGGGAATAAATCAAAATGGATGATTGCTGAAATCCCGTCAACAACCCTTTTCACCTCACTTTCAACATCGCATTGTGTTGGTGGTTGTTGTTGTTGTTGTTGGTTGGCCTGTGTCTTGATGATTGAGTGGATGCAATTCAAGATCAGATGGTCGTCATTTACGATTGGGACGAACAGAAAAGAAGGAGAGGGGTCTAAGTCGTGTTGCAAACGCGAAGTGATTGGGGAATGGATGGGGCATTTCAAAAAGAACAAAACCGTTTCATTTTGTTTCTGGTATTTCCGTCTTTGGATGAGAATCGAATAGTCCGAGTCAGACTCGATTTGGTTGAGATCGACGATGTCAACACTGATTTTGTTTGGGAGCAAAAGGTCATGAGAAAGGGTGGCCGACTCGTGCATCTCGAATTCCCTTCTCAAGCCACCCAGAATGACCTCATTTTGGAAGCCAGAATGGAAATGGATGGTATTTGGGTTGGGAGGTTGGACGACTACTTTGCGTGTGTTCATTTGTTTGGAAGGATTTGACAATCTCAAAGAAGTGAGAAAAGAAAAGATTAAATCATTTCAAAACAAATAAACACATTCAATAATAATAAAATGAAGCACCATCCAAAGGTCATTGGGTAAATGATGTTGGGATAATACGCGGTTGTATCGAAGTTGTACGCAACGTTTTGAGAGCAATCCAGCATCACACTTTCATTTGCGGATTGCTGGTCGAGAGAAATGGTGTAGGAGGGGCATTGTTGGGAAATGGAAATTGAGGGGATTTCGGGAACAACCAGATCCCCCAACTTTGAAGAGTCGATCTGAACAACTTGGTCTCTTCCAAACGAATTGGAAACAAGCCTCTCGAATTCCATTCCAATCTCATTCAGCTTCTGGTCATTGATGATTTCGCCGGTTGGCAACACGATGGATGAGATTTTGACAAAGCGTTCGGTCAGCTTTGCTCTCTTGGTTTGTCTGATATTGAAGCTGTACCCATAGCTCTTGAGGAGATAAAGCAAGCCATTATTGATCCATGCTTCTTTGCTTCGTTGTATTGTTTGTCGTTCAACCCTTCTGTCTTGATTGGTTCTTCTTTCATGACCTCCCTGATGAACAATTCGTTCATTTGAATGATTCCGTTTTGATCAATGGTGGTTCCCTCGAGGATGATGCTCTCTGGGATCATCATTTTGATTGTGTTCTTGGTCTTCTTGGTCTTTCTGAACGAAATTGTTGCCCCGAGTTGTTTGACCAAGATAAACATGATTGTGTTCGTTACCGAACTTTCGGAATTCCTTGACACTATCTTTCTTTCTCGGAGGTTGGCTGAGTTGGCGGTTTTGGTGTTCAATTCACTCATTTCTTTTCTGTTGTCTTTGTTTGTTTTCTTCGTTCCTTGCTCTATTTATACTGCTTTTCTCAGTTCCATCTCGTTATTTCATCCAATCATCGACCAGGATCTGATTTCTTTTTCAAGTTGATCCAATCATTTGTTTTCTAGTGCAATAGTTAGTTCATTTTATTCAGATCTCTGCATTTTTGGTTGAATTTGGGTGTTTTTCAGTTCAAAAAGAACTTCGACAAGAGGGTTTCTTGAAGAATAAGAAAAATCAACAACTTCTTGATTTTCGCTTTGAAAAAACACTGTTCACTTATTTGTTATTCACTTATTTGTTATTACTTATTTGTTATCCACTTATTTGTTATTTGAAAACAAGTGTTTTGAGGTATCAAAGTGAGTTGATTGTTTGGGTAATCTTGAAAATACAAATTGGATTCAGAAATGGAAGCACAAACAAATCAAAAGCAACACTCAGCAAATGGATGTTGTGAATATTTGAATGAGGAATGTACAACAACGATGAAACAAATAGAGGAATGGAGTGGGATGAAAGTGGGGAAGATGATATTTGATTCGGATGTTGATAATTGGAATGTTTTATCATCCGTGTTTCATATGAAAATATTATACAAAAG
>NWBR01000571.1:69587-82280 GCA_002914575.1 Entamoeba moshkovskii
AATTTGTATTTGTTTTCCAAACTTTCCAAACCCTTATCATTTCATCTGAACCAATAGTTGCAGCTATTCCATGATTATTTAAAGAAACTGATAAAATTCTGCCATCATGACCATCAAATTCACCAGTTTTATTCCAAGTGTTAATATCATAGAAAGAAATGGTATTAAGTGGATAACCATGAGTAACCATTAATTCTTCTTCACACCATAAAATTCCAGTAACTTGTGAGTGGGTTTTGATTTCATTAATTAATTCTCCAGTTGAAATATTCATAATTTTGATAATTCTATCAGATGAACCTCCACCAGTGGCTATTATATTATTTCTACATGGATCAAATTTGACTGCCTTAACTGCGGCATTATGATGATAAGTCAATAATGGACGCATCATTCTCAAATCAGAAATAATAACTGAATTATCATTTGCTCCAGTACCAATAATATTTCCTAATAAATTAAAATCAATTCCACACACCTCCCCTTTGTGACTTGCCAATTTCGAACAGACAATATCTTCGCACCGTGTATCAAATAATTGAACAGTATTATCTCTGCTTCCAGTTGCCAACACGCAACCACTTTTTGACAAACAATTAATTCTATCACTATGCATTTGCCTTTCCATTAAAGGTTTTTGGGTAACCAAATCAATAACCCTGAGAGAACCAAAAACATCCCCAAAAATTGCGGTTGTATCGTCCATAAATAATACAGAAGAAATGTAAGTACTCAATTCAATATCATTTGAACATTTAAAAATTTCATTTGCTTCACCACTTTCTGAATTCCATATATATAAAACATCAGTTAGAGCCACAAGTAATTCACTATTGGAATTCCAATTGATGATATTTAAATAAAAATCGTCAATAACACCAGGAACATCAAGAAATAAATAAGGAATAAAAGGTTCCCGTTTTTTAAACTGCGTTTTTTTAACTTCTTCACCAGTAGAAAAGGAATTTAACAAAGAAAGAAATGATGGGGTTGGGATGTCCATGTTCAAATTTCAAGTTGAATTACGAGTTTTTATTTGAAAAGAAAACTAATAAGGAAATAGAAGAAATACTATAATTTATTAATGTTGGTGTTGTTTAAAAATTGACATTTTGTTTCAAATCAAACTTCAAATAAAATAATACGTAAATTCACTGAAAATAATTGAAATAATAAAATAAAATAATAAACAATTCAAGGAGAGCCCTCTAGTTTGTTTGGTTCTTTTGTTGTTGAATCGGTACTATTTCTATCAACTTTATGAGAAGAGTTTGATCTTGATCTTGACTTAACAAAACCATCCATTAAAACAGTTAATCCATCCAATAAAGGATCATCTTTTTTGCCGTTTGTTTGTTCGTTTTCAATAAAAGAAATTGTGATGTGTTTTTTAGAATCTCTTTTGTCTTCCCGAGTTTCTGATGTATTAACATCCTTTTTTAATGTTTTTGATACTGATTTGACTTCATGCGCTGGGAGAACTGCAGGAGATTCACTTTTTGATCCACTTCGAACAAAATCATTCATAAGATGAATCAATCCGTTGTAAATATCTTTGTTTTCTTCTTTTTGGATTTCCTTTTGAATTTTTTTTTCTTCTTCTCCTTCAAATGCATTTCCTTTTGCAAAATCAAAGAATTGATAATATTGATTGGTAGTTACTTCTTCTGGTTCTCTTCTTTTTGTAATGATATTGTCTGAAACTTCAGATCTTCTTGGAGATGCCAATATTCCAGCATCACAAGAAGCTGATGATTGCAAGGAATCAGTTAACCTTTCTTGTTGAACAAAATCGAAATAAATGGGAGGTTTATTACTGCTAATGGTCTTCCTATGTTGTCTTGACTCTTCTGCTTTCTTTGGGTCTGAAGAAGTAATACCTTCCATAATTTCATAAAACGTTAATTCATTCATTTGTTCAATTTTTTTAGGATTCCTTAATTTCTCTTTTCTACCAACACTCTTCCTCATGGGATTTTTACCTTTTTCACCTTCAAATTTAACAACACTCTCTGTTTGTGTTCTTCTTTGTCTTGGCGTTATGTCATTGCTAAATACCTTATCAAAAGCACTCAAAGTTTCTTCTGGATTCGATGCCGAACTGCTTCTCTTAAATTCATTACGGGCGAATTGTTCTTTTAAAATCAAATCTTTGTCTGGTTTTAGTCCAGTTGCCTTACAGAAACATAGATTACAAACTCTGTCAATTTCCCCTTTGGAGTTAAGAGGGATTTTGGCTTTGCTGCACTGACCACAAATACATCTTCCACATAACCTGCAGTGATGCCTTCTGTTAACCACAGTAAATGGTTGGTTGCACAATAAACAATTTTTGGCTTCATTGTCGGGAATCCAAACTGGTTTCATTTGTAATGGGCCATCAACTGCGCAACTACTTCTTTGTAATTCGGAGTATTTTAAAATTGCGCCAAACCAATCTTTTTTCTGTTGAGGTGATTCACAAATGACTGAAAAACTTTTTTTATCATTTTTAATTTTAAAACTATTTTCAAATCTTGAGTCGTCTTCTAATATAACGTTCTTTAAATAAAACCATTCACTCACTGTTATTCTTTGATGTCCAATTCCATATATCATTAAATCATTGAATAAATAAAAATAACGGGGTTTGTTTGTTTTTTTGCAAACTTTCGTTAATTGACCTTCCATAATGAGTGTTCTATCGGGTTCAATTAGTTGGAGATCATGAAGACCTGAAAGTAAATATTTAACTTTTATTACTTTTGCTCTTCTGTCAATATCTTTTGTACGTTCATTTACTTCCATTGTTACAGTTTTTATTCCCTCAAGTGATTGAGAGAGGGAAAGGTAATCAGGATGAGAAGAATCAGTATTCTTTAATAAATCCCTTAATAAAAGTTCATAACGAGGAAGTCTTTGAACGGGCATAATTAAATAACTAAATGTTTCTTCAGTAAATGGAATTAATTTTAATTTAAATAAAAATAAACAAACCTCCTTAAATCTAAATTCGTACTGGTTGGTATTTTTGATTGAATTGCAATTAATAAATCATTAAACCTTGGATCATTTTCATATTTGGTTAATACTTGATTTGATTCATCATAATGAGCGATATAAAGAAAGTAAACTTTAAAAAATGGAGTGAATAATTTAAAAGTTTGACCCAAACGAAGTTCAATTTGATTAGTTTCCTTTAATTTTCTCAGAGCCATATAAAACTTTTTATTAATATTTAACACTTCATCATAATGTTCAAATATAACAGCAACATCGTCTTTAGGAATTATTGAATTATTTTTATCTTCTTTTAATAATTTGGAGAAAAAATCTAAACAACATTGCATTGAAAAGATATAGAATTCTTCGGTTGAATAGATTTCTTCAATAATTTTTTGACGTTGAGTCAACATAAAATTACAAAAGAAAATGAATTTAAAGTTCACATTAAAATTTTTTTTAATTTGATGTTTTTGTTCGTCTTTTTTTTAATTTTCGGTTTTAAAGTTATTTTCTTTTCATTTTTGTTCCTTCAAATTAACTTTTTCTTTCTTTTCATTTCCTTTTCATTTCCTTTTTTTTACTTCCCTTTTTATCTCATTTCCCCCCGCAAATTCTTTTGGTTGAAAATAATTAAAACAAATAAATCAATGTAATTCTACAATACAATCTTTAGAAATAATGTGCTTTGTTTAAATAATTCTATTTAATGGTGATGAAAAATGATTGGCGAACAATTTTCACTTAGGCCCCTTGGGGTTTCCCTACCAGTTCTTCTTTCATGCGATTCAATACTATCTCTTCGAGAAAAAAGGGTCACCCTTTTTCTTTCACTGAGGATTGGAGATTTGTCTCCATCATCTTTTTTGGACTCTCGTTTTTTTTCTTCAACTTCACTCATTCGAATTACAGTCACACGCGATCTTGGTGAAAATGCTCTCTGTCTTCTTGCATCATGGTTTTGTTCAACAACTATGGTTGGCACAGAAATTGACATGGTGACTGATCGTTCCATTAGTTCAGATGATACGCACGAAGTTTCAATGCCAAGTGACGATTGCGACAGACCAACTGATTCCGATCTCAACACATCAAAATCTCTCATCACAGTCGTTGTTACTCCATGAGGGGAATAAGTTGGTATTCCTTTTATTTGAAAAGATCGATTTGTCTCCAAAACAACTTCATTTTTCGAAAACGAGGGAGATATTTCTCTGAAATTACCAAATTCAGTTTTAATTGTCATAGGGAACTGTGTTTCAACAAACATATCAGGTTTTATTTTGGAATAAAACTTTGGAATAAAACTATTCAAAGAAACATTTTGTTGAATCGGCACATCACCTACTTTAATAACACAAACCGTAGTATGATCCATTTTACCTGGAAATTTCCTTAAATCTTTTGGCATTTGTTTTTTGGGATTTTCTTTCATATAAATTCTAGAAGGTTCTGTGAGACTAACAATAAAATTCGACATTGATTCGACTATTTCTTGCACACTCAAACATTGCTCTATCATTTCAGTCATAATTGCATCACTTTCCTTTTCTTTTGATTTGACGTTTTCTTTTCCCATGAATTGTGGATCAAAATTTTCATGAAATCCGTCGGTTGAAACAATTATGATGTCATCTGGGTCGATTTTAAATGCTTTTAACTCGGATTTCTTTAATTCAGGATCATAACTCTGTGCTGCCCCAATCCTCCCAAAACAATCTTGCATGTGGGCCAAAGAAGAATGGTATTTGCCAGTCAGGGGCAGTGTGTGATGTTCTTTTGGGGAATAATAAAAAGTACGACAATCACCAATATTGACAACAACCAAATAATATCCTTTTTCTGTTTTAACAATAACATTAATTGTAATTGTGGTCGTGCCAGTATTTAATAAACTTTCGCTTTGGGAAAATATGTTGGTGTGCCCGTGTTTACATGCTTTGACAATTAAATCACCTATATCCCTCACAGTTTGACAAAGTTGAATATTGCGGGTTATATAATCCGAAGCCCCTTCAACAGCCCTTGTTGCGGCTTTGAAAGATGGGTCTCTCCAGCCACAACCATCAGCCATAATGCAAACACAACAATTAGAATAATATTGTACGACAACCCTATCGCAAATTGGATCCCCAGTTTTGATTCCGTTGATGACTGCGTAGGTGCTAAAAGAAGTGAAGGCAAAAACGTCTTCTTGGAAAAAAATATTACAGTGCTCTGCCAAAGGGTCGTAACAAGCCATTAACATGTCCCCCCCAATTGGAAATATTTTAATTTTCGGTAACCGCTTAGCCTTCGCATCAAAAGTATTTGCAAACACCCTATCGACTTGAACCTCCCATCCACCCTTTCCTTTTGTTGGCTTCATTAGGTAAGAAAGTGTTTCTTTTTTTGTTCTTTCATTTTCTTTTTTCTTTTTTTTTCTCAAGTGCTATTTTTAAAAATCTGCTCTTTTTTTAGGTGTTATTGTTGTTCATAATGGTTTAATTACTATATTTTGCCATACCCCAAAAATTTCTGAGGACAAAAGTTGGGATTAAAAAGAATTGAAAATCGTCTATTCTTTCGGGTTTGAAATAAATGGGAAGTTTGATGTAAAAATAGAAGAGGGTTGTGATAATCTATTCCTAAAATAGAACAAATTTTAAGAAATGACAAAAAAACTAGAATTTGGGTGAACAAAGGAGCGCTGGAAAAAAGAATTACCGAAAAATATCTTTTCCAATTCAACTCTTTAGGTTGGGGTTGAATTGGAAAAGGTTTGAAAAAATAAAAATGTTAATAAAATAAGTAGGGTTAATGATGAAAAGAATGACCGACATTCGGACGTTGGTTCATGAATTTGTTTTGGGGAATTGTTCAAGGGACTATTTTCGGCCTGGTCGTGTCAATAATTTCGTCAGTTCAATGGATTTGTTTTGAAGGAGTTTTTTTATTTATTGAATATTTTTTAGGAAATATGGAAAAGGAAAAATGGGATAAAAATGTTTAATTAAAATTAATCGGCATATTTCTTCTTAAGCTCTTCGATTTCCTCGGGAGTGTAATCGTTTTCTTCATTGAGATATTCTCTCATTTGTTCAACAGTTTTGCCAATCAAGTTTTTGGCAATGGTTTTGGCTGTCGCTTCAACGAGCATATCAATGTTCATGAAGGTGGCAGCTTTCAACATTTCAAAAAGCATATCCTTTTCCAAATCATCACAGAATTTAACATCCCATGGGTGGAGATCTGCATTTTTATCTCTGTCACCAATAACAAAATCTGGATACATTAATGGATGTTCATTGTGGAACAATAACCATTGAATTACTTTTTCTAAAACAGCCCCTTCGACTTTCAAAATTGGAACTGGTTCATCGGCACTTTCTCTATCTTTCATGAGTGATTCGACAAGTCCAGATTGTTTTGCGGCTTCTTCGGAAATGGTGAAGTCCTTTCCGTCAGATGATCTTAAGATAACGTTTTGTGCCATGGGACTGCTTTCTGTTGTTTTGAGTTTGCGGTACTTTCATTTAAATAGTTCTTGTCGAATTAATTTCCCGTTTTTTTGGCAGTATCCTTCCAATTGAATGTTTGAGGTATTAACCCAAAACGGAATAACATAATAAATAGTTATGAAATAAGAATTTAATAATACTTTTTTTCAATTTTTTTACCAATCAACACTCATTGAACAAGATTCAAAATGTTGAGGTTTGAAAAAAAATGTTTTTATTTTTTGTGATTTCACTTATTTTACACAAAACTAAAAAAGCAAAGGTAAGTGAAAAAAAAGAAAAAACTAAATATACATCATTGCAATGGAAAAGAGAGAAGTCAAAGTCATTGCCTCGGTGGCTAATGGTTCACATGGGGTTAATTGCAAAGTTTATTTAACAAATGAGTATTTAAACAAGAAAATTTGGGTTGGGATATATGTTGTGTTGAGGCAATATGACAATAACTATTGTCAATACCAAATTGTGGACAGTGGTTCATATGAATCAATTATTTCATTTGACCCATTGCCAGATGGAATATATGAAGTAAGATTATTCGAGGACAAGTCACAATTGTTTGTGGGAAATAAATATGAAAGATTGGCGGTTTCAAATAGGATTTGTATCGGGGAGTATGTCGAACTTGCAAGAAGATTTGATGATAATTTACCGTATTTAATCCACGTTTCTTACAAAACTGTTTGTTCTGCAGATGATAGAATTGGTTTATTCCTCGAAGAAACCCACTCAATGAAAGAATATATCGCACAAGAAACTGTTTCAATAACAAAAAATGAAGTAATTTTTGACACATGCAAATTGAAATTAGATGCTGTGAGTGGTCAAAATGAGGTTGTCCCAAGGAGATATGAATTTAGATATTTTAAGAATTGTTCATCAATAGCAAACACAACAGCTCCATCTGGGTTTTCCATACCATTTTCATTACCCCTACCGACTTTATCTGCCAAAAGAGTGTTTGAAATTTTTCTTTTACAATAAAAGAACAAAATATTAAATATTAGATCAGTCGATTACATTAACATCAATTTTAAAAACAATCATAATGCAGTTTGGGTTGGTTTGTATAAAAGTGTTAATGAAAAGTTCATTTCTTATGAATACGCAAAAGGGGACTGTGACTATATCTCGTTGAAACATAAATATGTCACAAATGAACATTATTTCTTTAAATTATTTTCAAACTCAAATCAATTGCTGGCCCAATGTGAATTATCCAAATCAGAAAATTATATTTAATTGAATAACATTTGAAATGATTTGTTTGAACTTGTGAATTAAAAAGAATTTTTGGTGGGCATTTCCCATGGAGGTAAAGGAAGCCAACCATTCTTGTTCATTCTTTTATTATCAAAATCCATGAAATGAGTTGGATTCTTTTTCGAAATTGTTGAATACCCGAGTACACCAATGAATGGAACATTATTTTCTTCTTCATAGTCACTCTTTGGTATTTCTCTTAAAACAAATGTCCAATTCACCTCTTGTCCTGGGAGGATTGTTGTGACATTGCACTCATCACACATGTTATATCTTAATAAAGAAAAAGAGGATGTAGCTGGAGTTTGGGGATAATACAATTCTCCAAACCCAAAATAAACATCTAAATGTTGTTGGACACAAACAACTCCATCATTGCCGACAACAACATTAATAGTCAAATTTTGGGTATCTATATCGTATTTGTACTGGGCTGTTTTTACAAATAAATTTGGGCCCATAAGTTTTGTTGCTTTGAGTCGTATTCCGCTTCTCGAATCAACTTGAGTAAATGTATAAATATAACTTAACTTCAATTCTTTGATTGCACTCAAATATTCTTTTTCTATTGCTTCATATTCACTCTCAGTCATTTCCGGAGTTTTAGTAGGAATGGCAGTGGTTTCATATCCAATAAAAGTGTTGTTTATTTCCCCATAAAAAGGAGACTCTTTCCCTTTAAAACAATCCAATTTTTCATTAAAAGTTGTAAAAACAGCTCCGTGAGTAATGTTTTCGTGATAAAAATTAGAGCAATCCACTACTTGTATTACTTTTGTGCGTCTAGCACTGCCCATAATACCCTTAATTTCTTCAAAAAATGTTCTGTTTGTGGGCATGTTACTATCCCATAACCCATTCATTCCAAACCATCCAATCTCAAAAGCAGCAATTCGTATGTCACCGTCGTATTGACTTATTACTTCCTTGGACACTTTTCTAACGGCTTCTTGAACTTTAATGCTTTCCCAATTAACAAGCCTATCAGGCCCAAGCCTATCGTCCCCAAGGCAACTCGGAAGGGTTGTGACCGAATTTGAAAATCCCATAAAATCAACAGTAAAGCGAACAAGTACTGGGCTTTTTTGATAAACAGACATTCCATCCAAGTTCTTTTCAAAAGCAGACATCTTCACTGAACAATCAGTCTCTAACATTGAATTTAATGTGGTTGTTAAGAAAGTGGCACCGTTCGGGAAATACCGTTGTTGGGAAACCACTGATATAAAATTGGTGTAAACGTACCCCTTATAATTATAAGTAGTAGAAGTACTCCCTCGTTCCATGGCAATTGTGTCCGAAGAGTACTTATCAAATGACATCCTTTTCGATAAGTATGGAATGTAAATGGATAAAGTAACGATTTCCAATGTAATAAAAACGACCATTGCAATGATCGAACCAAGATAAGTGGTCAAAAGAGTTGTGGCCATTAGTGTTATATTTTTAAGAAATGATTTTAAGAATCAAAAATTTGGGTTGGGTTTTAAAAAAAATTCGAAACAAAATTTTGTTTTGAAATAATAATGTTATTGGCATATCGAAAATTTTTTGTAAACTTTTAGAAAATAAAGTGATGAATAACAAAAGATTTCAGCCAAATAAAGAAATTACGAAAAGAAATGTTTGATTTTTAGTGGCTTGATCCAAAATTTACTTCAATCCCACTTGCCAAGATGCAATCACCACAAAAAAATGTCGGAGATTTCAGAAAATACAAGGATAAAACTGATTACCAAATCGCACTACAATCTTACTTGATTGGTTTACTCTCACAACACGCTACAATAATTGTAAAGAAAAGATCTGTAAAAACAAAAGTTACATTGCCTCTTATTTGCATTTCCCAACTCAGTTTTGAGAATGAAGACTCAATACACTTTTGGCAATTTATTGAGGACAGAATCAATGCCCTATTTCAAACAGACATTGACAATGGAGTCTCAAAAGCTGCCGCAACGACAAGAGCAAAGAAAAATAGAATCATACTGTCGAATGAGCTTTTAGAGGATATGTTATTTGAGTTAGGCTATCGGTTTAACTATTACTTTATTTTCAAAAAAGATGGCAGAATTGCCTTACGAATTATTACAACGATTTTCGTTTCAAAAAATGATTGTATCTTCAAAGATGTTATAAAACAAAAAGGTGAATCAATTAATAATTATCTCTCTGAAACGCTTTCTAAACAAGAAGAGTTCATCATCAAAAAGTGTGATGAGCACATCCAACAAATAATTCAAATATGAGCAATGGTGGAATGTAAATTTAATGAATGTTCTTTTGTGCTGATTCCATTCGTTTTTTAACTTTTCCAATGATAAACACCAAATATCATAGAAAGACCCCAAGGCAGAAGCAGTTGATTTTTTTTTTATTGAACTCCCTTCAAAAAAAGATCGACAAAATCCAAAAAGCAACAGTGTTTTGAAGAATTGAATTTCGAATTGCAAACGATAGAAATTTGGGGGTTGCGATTTTTGACAATTATTTTGAAACAGAAGTTTTTTTCGTGTTGTCCCAAGAAAAATGTTATCATAATTAACGAAAACAAAAATAAACTGACCACGAAAACCCTTTTGTTTTTTGTTTTTTACATTAAATTTTGCTTATGAGGTTTTAAATTGGTTTTAGAACAAATTCAAATCATGACTGTTTGTAGTATTTTAAACTGCGAAAATTTCCATACGCCTTAACTTTTCTTTGGTTTGTTTTCCTCTGTGAATTCAACGAACAAATTTAGCATTCGTTTGCTTCGTCGACTTTTTTTCATTTTCTTGCGAAGCAGTTTTGTTTCGAATTTCCTGTTCCCAAAAAAGTAGTGCTTACAAAACAAAATAATTCTAAAAACTTGGCATCGAAAAGTGTTTATCTTCCCTCACCAAAATAAGGCAAATGTTTCAAAATTTTACTTAGTACCGCAGAGCTTCAGAAAACAACAAAAAAAGAAGAAAACCAAACACTTTTTCAAACCAAAAACAACCAAACAAGAAATCTGTAAGGGAAATGAAAGTTTATTGGAATGTTTTCTAAAAAATAAAACAGAAATGAACTATAAAACAAATAGAATTATCAAGCCCAATCCAAAGATTTCATGGATAATACAACGCCAAGAGTCACATTAAGAATAGCAAAGATATAGCAGAAGAAGAGGAGAGAAGAACAAGTTTTGATTCCTTGTGGATAACAAACATTAACAACAATCAAGCCATTTATCGCAGGAGGAGCAAACGATTCCATTTGAAGAACAAAATAAAATATTTTATTTGAAGGCAGTATTCCATATTTCCACATAAAGAAGGTACTTGTCCAAGATATTGCTGGGAATACAACCATTCTGACGAATATTCCAATCGCCATTTTCCAATAAGGAATTGAACCACCAATTGGTCCATTTTCAAAGCTTCCTCCAAGAAGAAACAAAGCACAAAACACGGCAGCACTTCCCATGTAATTTATACATCTTCCAATGATGCTCCAATCAGTTGTTATGAACAAAGGATCTCTGACCCATTTCAGCAACATTAAAATAACACCAACGATGGTACATATTGTTGGGGGAGAAAAGAAGTTTTTAATTGAGAAACGAACAAGCTCTGGTAATTTATTCCACTGCCTTTTGAATGGGGATGCGATGCCCTGAAACAAATGCAATAATGATGGTTTTGTTAATTGCAATTTGGTTTTCATTTGTTGGTCATTGCCACTTTCATCAGAACTTTTCAATTTCGCTTCGTCACTACTGTTTGTGTCATTTCCAACAATCACTTCGGTTTCATTTGATTTGGATGTTTTTTCATCACCTTTGTTTTGTTCCAATTCAATTTCAATTTGGTCTTTCTTCATTTGCTTTTCATTTTCTGATGCTTTTTCTTCCATTTTCCTCAAATCCATCGCATTGAAACTCAAATAGTCGTATCCCAAGACAAAGAATGATATCATGAATGTTATCTGATATGCACAGATATATCGATTCGCCGTTTCCTTTGCATTCTCGCCAAGTTCATCTGTTTCTCCAGTTAAAGATTCGATAACGGCCATTGGAATGAACATAACCTTTATTTGTCAATATCAATGTGTCACACCATAAACAACAAACATTTGCAAATCCAAGAACGAATGTGTATACCCTTCGTTCTAATCGTGGGATTTGGAGAATGAAGCCGAGAATATAGATTGGAAAGAATTGAAGGGCCGTGTGAATGAGACTTGCAACTGGGAGAATCCACAGTTCAGCCAAATCAGACAATTCGTTTATTGAAGTTGATATTTGATACAAAATAACGCATGGCATAAAGTATGTGAACATCAACTTAGAAAACACAGATCTTGTCTTAGCATCAAATCCACTCGCCTTTGCAGCTATCAGCCCCATTGCCGACACGCTGATTATCTTTAGAATGGCAAATATCGCACACTTGATTATTTCGCCAATTTCCATGTTGTTTGGAAACGATCAGATCCAGGGCAGTTAAATATGAAGAACTTTGGAAAACTTCAACACAATAAGAAGCGGTTTAATTTGAACATAACTATCGGAAATTAAAGTGTCTCGAGCGACTAGAAGTAAAGATGGGTTAGTTGAGGACAAAGTGTGTTGGTTGTGGTCATTAGTTATTGTTATTCATAACATTATTGTGCTCTATAAATAAATTTAAAACAACACAGCCATAAATAGCCTGAACATGGAATAACAACGAACACCAAAACATTCAACCTCAACACCATGAATCCATTGCCACTCATTCTTTTGTTCGCATTTGCTTTTGCTGGGTTTCTGAAAGTGAAGGATACCCAAATTGTGGACTCAGCAACGGGACAAGAAGTTATTTTGAAGGGGATTGCTTTTGGCAACAATTGCTTCACAACAGAAAACACAAAACCACAAACAGACCATACTTTGGATAGTTATAAGGAAATGAAGGAATTGGGATTCAATTCTGGCCGA
>NWBR01000573.1:16543-32170 GCA_002914575.1 Entamoeba moshkovskii
AAAATGAGAAGTGATTGAAAATGTTTGTTGTGATTGATTTGAGTTTGTTATTTCTTTTGTAGATCTAGTTTGACGTAATGTTTCTCTTTATTCTTCTTTTTTGATTTGAACCATTTAATATAATAATATTATTATAAAAAATACTATCAACATTCAAGTCAATAAAAACTCTATTTTTAAGAGCCACATTGATTTCTAATTACTATTGAGATAAAAGGGTTATCTTGAAAATCATAAAAAAGTGAAAAGGTGATGAATGACATAAAGATTAAAACTAATCTTTAAATATTTATTGTTTAATGGAAAATCCCTTGTTTTCTTTGTTTATTGAAACCTACCAATCAAATGAAGAATATCTTGTTGATATTCAATGTTTTATTGAATATCTTTGTTTAATTCATTTGTCTGAAGGAAAAAAATATAAATATGATTTAGTTACTTCAGATAAATCATGGACTTGTTTATCATCTGATCAATTGGTAAGTCTATTCCCACTTAAATCTTCACAAACACCACCTTCTGTTTCTTTTCAATTTGATGAAACAGCACAAGGAGTTATGGTAATTAAGTCTTCATTTTGACCAAACAATGGAATATCCACAAAACCTTGTTATTATTTCTATTGGTCTTGAAGTTAACTTTCCCCATTGTTATTATATTCCAACAATATCCTTTATACTTTCTTTATTACCCTTGTTTGTGAAGAAACTTTCACAACGAATTATTCTAGAATTTGGAGATGGGATTGAATGCCTTTATATCCATTTTACAAGGCCTGATATTACAATTGAAAGATGTCCAATCTGTGAATGTCATCATCTTCCAGTTGAACCATCAAATAGACTGAAATGTTCAGTAACTGCCATCAGACTTACTAAAAAGTATTGTATTCCTGCAATTTCAATTGGCCAAAAGACAATTAAATCAACCTCAAATACCATTGTCAGTGATGGCGATAAAATTAACTTACCAAAGTGCAATGAGTTAGTTAATTATCAAATCATTGGAAGAATTAAAGAAGGTGAAATCAATATTAATGGCATTGAAAGGGTTGATGGTGTTTTTCAATCAAACAACTCTTTGTTTAAAACGTTAGTGAAATGGATGAGAAAGAGATGTATTGGATTAATAGTTAGTGATCAAAATCCTGTCATTCCAAATTGTTCAGTTTTGCTTGCAGATAAGAAATATTCACTTCTCCATATTGTTTTATTGCCTCATATAACCTCTTACACACCATTCTTTGGCATGAACCAAGATGAAAATGAGATTGAGGAAAATGAATTAAATTGTATTGAAGACAAAATGAAAACCATCCCAGAATTTCCTTTTAATCCCCTTCACATTCAATCCCATCATCTCATTCAACAAGACAATTCCCAAATCCAATCATTGCTTTCATTCCCAAACGTTTAACAATAATTACCAAATTGTGTTTTTCTCTTTTTGGGAATGGAGGAAGACTCGATTGATTCCAATCCTTCTAAACGAAAATTCGATTCATCTCATTAATCCAAAAAGAGAAAAAGATGAGAGTTTTTCACTTTTTACCACTAAAAGAAAACAATACTATAATTATTGTTTGTTTTTCTAAAAAATATAGTTTCACTTTTCTTCAGAAAACAACTTTTCAAGTTCCCAAAAATCACAGCACTTACATGAGCAGAAATCAAAGCACACGCTCATCAATTCAACCACTTACCCAACTCCCCCAACTACCTCTGCTTGTGAAGCTGAGCTGTTCATCTGTTTGTTTTTTGTTTGGGTGCACTATTTTTAGAACTATTAAATCTAAAAATAACAAAGTGATGTTATATATAACAAAAAGATATTAATAACAATAGTTGTGCAATTTGAAGAAGTGGGGAGAAGACGACATTGAAAAGTTGAAAAGGGATGTGAGCTCGATGCTTGAAAGTATTGTCAGTTTAAAAGAAAATTTACAAAACCAGTATGAATCTAGTTTGAGGGGATATAAACCTCATCATCCTGAAAGCCACACGAGACAAAAACCACAAACCCAACAACAAAACATTGTTGCTGTTCCTGAGCCGATTTTGTGTGTTCCCAATGACCAAGCAAGGGATTATTGGGAAAATATTGTTTATCCATACATTAAGTATCCAACAAAAGAGGACTACAACACATTGTTAGTTCCAATGGACGAAGAGGGAGAAGACATTGATTGTCCTCTTGGCAAAAGAGACCAAAACATTGAATATTCAGCACGAGAGAAGTTATTAGAAGGGATTATTGAACATAATATCGAGGATTATGGAAAAAATATGGAAGAAGAAAATGTTGTTCGAGAGAGATTAGAATACTGTGGATTTGTCACACAAAATGAATTGAACAGTATAACTCTTCAAACTCGAAAGGATGATGAAATTAGCAGGGAATTAAGAAAGTTAAATGCCCAATTAATAGAAAAAAGAAGATTTATAAATGAATGTAAGAATAAGATGAAAGAATATTATAAAAGAGTTGAAGGAAAACAATTTGAATTTGATGGTCTTCAAAAAGAAGAAAAAACATATAGATGTCATTGATTGTTAAATATAATTGTATTGAATTTATTATGGATTTAAATTTTTAATTGATTCATTCTTAGTGTAATTGTTTAAATAATCAACTCAAACATTCCATTTCATTGAAAGAACAAAAGAAAAACAATAAAGTTAAAATGAGTTAAATGAGTTAATTCTTTTTACCTTGAGCAACATGATCCTTTCCATTGGCAAGTTTTCCTTCAGTTGAGGCTTCTTTGGCAGGTTTTATTTTTCTTCCTCCTTTTCCAGTTTTAGCTTTTTGTTTCTTTTCAACACGTGCTGGGGCAACATCTTTGGTTTGTGTGTTCATGGTGAGTCTTAATGTTTTATTCCTTTATTAGTTTGAGTTTAAATATTGAACAGTTAGAAAAGATGATCTACAGAAATGATCTAATTGATGACGTTGAATGACATGGCATCTACACCATTTTTGCATTTTATTTCAAAGTCAAAAAATAAAAACTTTTTTCGAATAATCAATTGACCTCTTCAAAGCCAACTCTAACATTGAACTCATCTTCTTCAATTGGGACTACTTCAATTCCATTGTCAGTTTCATACATTTCTAACTCTCTGGGGATTTCCTTAAAAACATTATCAATTTGTTCCAAATCCATTGTGACTTTTCCATCTTTCTTATCCAAAGGTATTTTAATTTTATCTTCTCCTCTGGCAATTACGATATGATAGTTATCACCATCCTTCTCAATTTCACCTTTCATTTTAACTTCCAAATAACATTTAGCTTTTGAACAATTTTCAAAAAACTCCATTGAATTCATTTGACCTTTTCTTTTCTTTGGACTAACTCTTGTCAACTGAATTTTAGCTGTTAAATCACCAGCTAAATTACCTTCTAAAACATTAACACTTTTGGCTTCGAGATTATATTCACCCAATTCTGAATATGCTTCTCCTCTTAAAAATTCCTTTTCAACAATACTGAATTGATTTCCTGTTCTTGTTCCTTCAAATTTCGTTTGACAATTATGTAACGTAAACCAAGTCATAATTCCTTTTATGTTTTTATCATCTTCAACATACATTTGAAATGAATATTCATCTCCACTTTGTGAATAACTAATCTTTCCTTCAAATACCGCACCTTTTAAATCAAAATCAATTTCTTTTTCTTCTTTTTCTTCCTCTTCATCATAATAATCACTGTTTTCTTCATCATAATTTTCTTCTTCTTCTTCATCATAATTATTAGCTGCGGCAACTTGTTGTTTTTTAACTTCTTCATCATCTTCATTATCAACATCAATTTCAATTAGAATAGCTTTTTGACTTGTTGGATCAAAATTATTGGTTTCAATAAACGTTTTTTTATCTTTTTCAAATTCTTCAATCATTTTATCGACATGATCAATCCATTTTTGAGTAATTTCATGAGTAGCAACTTTAACTTTCCCATCAAAACAATCAGTAATCCATTGTGATTCGTATATTTTGATTCCTTTTGCTTTACAATGTTGAACAATCTCATTGATTTCTTTATTAAATTCTTTCTTAAAATTCATTACAACGTCATCCGCAACGGTATAATCTTCGGTTATTTTTGCTCCAAGAGATTCAGCTTGAAGGCGTGATCTTGATTTTGAGTAATCCTTTTCTCCATAAAAAAAGATTGTTTCTTTTAAAATTGGTGTAACTCCTGAATTTTTTACGAGTCTTACTCGTTGTGGATTATCTTTTCGGTGTTGCAAAGCACAAAGCCCAACAAGATCATCAGGAAGATCACCAAAAAGACGATAAATTTCCTTAAGGTCAGCCGTTTCGACATATCTTTCCGAATCAATATTAACTTTGAATCTTTTCTTTTCACTTGCCTTTTCTAATATTTCGTTTTGCACTTTCCCAAAATCAATCCAATTTTTATCATCAAACCACTTCCACATCGCAATCGAATCTGTTATTTGTTTTTATTGAGTTTTTTTTTATAACATTTTTACAATTTCATGTTTGTGTTATTGAAAAAATGTTATTGCCCAAATGGAATGTGTTATGAAGGATCAGCACATTTAAACAGAATGAACAATGCAATTTAGGTTGTTCTGTAACTTCAGTTCAACGGATGAATGAAGGGATTGGAAAACCATACACAGAAAATTGAGAGAAAGGTAAAAAGAAAAAGAAAACTAATGAATTGAATTATGGTAGTTTTCTAAGTAAGAAATAGTTTTAATAACAAGAAACAAATGGAATGACTTTCTTATTTGAAACAAACAATGAAATTCATCACTTTCTTTTTTTTCTATTCAAAACAAATCTCAAAATGTTTTAATTCCAAAATACTCACAATGGCAACAGATCCATTAATGGTTACACTATCAGGCATTAGAGGTATTGCACATAAATCTTTAACTGAAGAAGTGATTGCCAAATATGTAAAGGCATTTGTTACAGTTCAATTAAAAGAACAACCAACAAATCACAAGTTTATTCTTGGCAGAGATTCACGAGTCAGTGGCCCATGGGCAGAAGAAATCGTAATACGATCACTCAAGGAATGTGGATGTGAAGTATTGAAATGTGGAATAGTTCCAACGCCAACAGTACAAGTCATGGTTCAAAATCATAATGCATGTGGAGGAATAATAATAACTTCGAGTCATAATCCAAAACCATGGAATGGATTAAAATTTGTAGATTCAGATGGATTATTTATCATTCCAACTAAATGCACAGAAGTATTTACATTAGCAGATGAAGGAACATTTATTAAAGGAGATAATGGCGAAATTAAAGAACTTCCAACAGCAAAAGATGAGCATTTAAATAAAATACTTTCATTACCTTATATTGATGTGAATTTAATTAAACAAAAGCATTATAAAGTTGTTATCGATTCAGTTTGTGGGGCAGGGGGACCAATTATGGTTGATTTATTAAATAGACTTGGCTGTGAAGTTGTTGAATTAAATACAGAACCAACAGGAGAATTCCCCCATGTTCCAGAACCAATTCCTGAGAACTTAACTGATCTTTGTTCTAAGGTTAAGGAAACAAAAGCAGATTTAGGGATTGCAGTTGATCCAGATGTTGACAGATGTGTATTAATTGGCGAAGATGGCAATCCAATTGGGGAAGAATATACTTTAGTAACTTCTGTTTATTTTGTATTGAAACATTGTGGGAAGAAAGGAAATGTTTGTAAGAATCTATCATCATCACGCGCGACTTCTGTTGTTTGTGAAATGTTTGGGTCCAAATGTTTTAATACTCCTGTTGGTGAAATTCAAGTTGGAATTGGAATGACTCAATTAAATGCAGTAATTGGAGGGGAAGGGAATGGCGGAGTAATGTTACCAGATGTTCATATTGGAAGAGATGCAATGGTTGCAACCGCATTAACATTAATGTTGATGAGCAAAGAGAATCAGACATTAAAAGAAATTGTTGATAAATTACCACAATTTAGAATTTATAAATCAAAAGTGGATTCCAATAAAGTGAATGTTGATAAGGCATTTGAATTGGTTAAACAAGTGTATTGCAATGAAGAAATTGATGAAAGAGATGGACTATATGTGTCAACAAAAGAATTTTGGGTTCATTTGAGAAGAAGTAATACTGAACCAATAGTACGTGTTATTGCCGAAGCAGAAACAAATGAAAAAGCAAAGGAATCAGCCGAGAAAGTAATGAATATATTACTTTCAGCATAAGAGTAAATGAAAGTTTAATTAAAAACGTTTTGAAACAAGTTAAGAAGAAAAAAGTTTAATTTTTTGATACAATTCAATTAGTTGGTTTTGATGGTTTTGATGGTTTAGTTGGTTTTTTATATGTAAAACGACGATTAGGTAAAGGTGGTTCTTTATTTAAAAGGGATTGATAAAATAATTGTTCTGATGCAGTGTCAAATCCATAGATATCTGGTTTTATTGTTCTAACTGGGCGGATATGTGATGGAATAATTTCAGGATGTTCTAATAAAAAATAATGAATAAACCATGGCCCAAAATATGCTCCATCTAATAATCCTTCTTCCTCTTCAGAAACATAAATTTTACCACAACACACACAATACAAATTCATTCGATGTTCATTTAATTTGAAAGATTGACCATATGGTAATAAACCAAATCCCTTTAATGCATTAATTTAATAATTCAAGTTTTGTACTAATTATCACAAACTTCACATCGTTCATTGATGCATTTCCCCCAAAATCCTACTTTCCATCTTTCATATACATCTTTACAACCCTCTGCTGTTAATAAATATCTCGCATGTATTTGTCCATATAATTCCATCATTCTTTTATCTTTCTTTTCAACATCATTTGCAAAATCAAAGAATATTTCAATGGAGCCACCCTCATGGTTGATATCGCATGAAAGACTTTCAAATATCAATTTATCATCTTCGTCTTTTGGATTATACAATCCAAATGCATTAAAAGAGTCACTCAAAAATTCCTTATCGATTTTCAATAAAAAGTCTTGTAATTCCCTTTCGAAAACCAATTCAAAATGGGATTTAGTGTTTTGTTTTTTTCCGCGAGTCACCACATATTCTCCAAATGAACTTCTCTTCATCTTCTTGTGTGTCTTTTCTTTTTCTTTTCTTTTTTTCCTTTTTTATTTCTAATTCTTTTCTCTAATTCTTTTTAGTTTCCTTTTTGGTTTTTTCTATTGTGATCTATTTCCAAATTAGATTTTTAGTAAAAATTAAAAAAAATAAATACCCTTGAGGGTTATTCATTAAAGTTTTTAACATTCAATTAAAAAAAGGAAAGACATGGAAATTGTTCCACAAGAACCATCAGCAAGTTTAATTAATGTCGAAGTTTGTTTACAATATGATAACGAAAATAATAATTATTGAGAAGTAATCAAATAGACATTTGACGAATATTTAACAATGACATCATCACGAGTGCATAAAAACATATTTGCGTTACAGAATATTCAAAATGTATTTAGAAATCAAAGATTACATGGATTTGAGAAAAGTTATAATATTGAAAGAAAGTTACGAGCTAATTCCGAGGGTTTAAGAAAAAGGACAGTTGAATTAATCAAGAAAATTCCATGTTTTTGGGGAAGAATTATGAATGTTGCTGATTTGAATTATAACAACCTTGGTGATGCAAATGCAATTCGTTATTTGAATGAAGTTATTGTTGAAGACATGCCATTAACACTAACAATGTTGGGAGATAATAAGACTCCCGCATTAACAGTACTTCATCGAGTACGATTTATATTTCAACCCAACAATTTAATGAAAACCAACGAAGCAGTTAAAATAGTATCATATAAGGTATGTGGATGGAATAATCCTGAAATGGAAATGTTAGAACCAGAAGTAGAAACTGAAGTTCCAATTGTTTGGATGCCTGGAAAAGATCCTCGTGTTTCCAGACCTTTCAAAAAAAGAAAGGGAATGGAATGTATTGCTTCTCAACAAAAAGTTATCCCAAGTTTCTTTCATTTGTTTGATGATTTAAAACATGAAGATGAAGATGGTGAATATTCAAAAGTTATTGAAAATCAAAAGGAGGAAGATAGAAAGATGCAATTCAAAATATTAATGGGATTTGTAAATGAATTCGTTGATGAAGCTATTTGGTATTTTGATGAAACAATTCCAAATAGAGTTCATTGTAATGGTTGTATTGATGATTTGGATGATGATTTAAGTAATGAGAGTGATGAAGAATTTTTAAGTAGAATGGAAGAAGAAGAAATTCCCGTACATCTTCAAAACCCACCTGATTGTGCTGCTCAGTAAAATTTATGTATTATTGATTTTACATGAACTGATTGATTGTCTTTTTGAGTTATATTTGGTTTATTTCTTTTTGTAATTAATTCATCGTTCTGTTATGAGTTATGAAAGTTAAACTCTAATTTATAAGTCATTGTAATTAATTAGGCATTAAGTTTGCTTCAAGTTGTTTTAAGAAAGGGGTATTTCCAAAACTGTTTTTATATTTCTTGCAAACATCAACATTTACTGATATTGTTTGTAATTGTGAGCAATCTCTAAATGAGTCAATTCCAATTTCAACAACACTCATTGGTATATTGATTTCTTTCAATTTAATACATTCATAAAAACTATATTTTCCAATTTTAGTAAGAGATGAAGGTAATTCAATTCTTGTTAAACTTTTACATTCATAAAAAGAACCTTCAGGTAATTCTTTGATTAAACATGGTATTACAATAGATTCAAGTGATGAACATTTGTAGAACGAATAATTACCAAGAGAAGTAATAGAATTAGGAAGTATTAATGTTCTTAAATTGATACATTCACGAAATGTATAATCACCAAGAGAAGTAATAGAATCAGGTATTTCAATTTGTGTTAATTCTGAACATTGGTTAAATGAAGAATTAAGACAACTTAATGAAGATGGGATTATCACTGTTTTAATTGGATTATTTGAAAATGCATTATCTCCAATATATGTTATTTGATCATTTAATTTGATTTCTTCAATTCCTTTATTATAAAAACAATTAATTCCAATATGATGAATTTGTGAAAGAATTGTTGTTGGAATTGTAAGTTTATTACAAATATAAAAACAGCTATCACCAATTTTAGTTAAAGATGAAGGTATGTTGATTTTTGTTAAATTATTACATATAGAAAACATACTATCAGATAATTCCATCATATTATTTGGTAATTCTACTTCTTTTAATTCATTATTATAATTAAATGCAAACCCACCATACTCAATAACATTACTTGGAATTGTTAATGATGTTAATTTACATTGACTAAAACATTTATTGCCAATTCTTGTAATTGATGTTGGTATTGTTATTGTTGATATTCCATTTCCATAAAATAAAAAATCATTTAAATTAACAACAAATGGTGAATATTCTATTGTTTTTAAATGACTACAATTATTAAATAAACCCTTATTTAAAGAAGTTAAAACACTTGGTAATGTTGTTGATGGTAATTGGTAACAATCAGAAAATGCAAGTTCACCAATCTTAGTTAATCTTGATGATATTGTAATTGATGTTAATGATTTACAATTTTCAAAACAACTATTACCAATTTCAACTATTGAATCTGGAATCTTGATTTCTCTAATATTTGAACAATAATATGTCTTATCATCTAATTTATTAACATCATCTGGTATTTCATTTCCATATTTCTCTCTATCCCTTTCAGTGTAAATAATTCTTCTAAATTTGATGTTTTGATATTTGTCTTTCATTGTTAAATAATTCTGATAATTTATTTCATAATACACATAATAACCACTAATATCACCATCTGAAAATAATTGATCATCTTTATCAAATAACCATTGAGTTTGTAAATTACTAAAATACTTTCTTGATTTGTGATTAATTTTGAATGGATTAAAATGAAATTTATCAATATTCTCCTTGAATTTCGAATTAACTAATGTGATATTAATCATATCCGAAATACTTTTAAAATATTTTGAACATATTAACATCGAATATGAGTCTACTTGACTTCTCATTTCTGTTTTGATTTTTAAGGTTTAATTTAAACTTTAAAGATTTAAAAAATAATTATTAGATTTGAAGTTTTGAATTAATAGTTTTTAATGTTGCTTACTTAAAAAAGGGGTACAGTTAAAGAAAATTATCTTATGCGATAAAACTGGGCTAAGCAATTTTTTAATTATTAAAAAACTATACAAAAAACTATTGTACAACCAACAAGACACACTTTTTTCTTTGGCAACTATAGTAATAATTTCTATTTTTTTTTGCATAATCCCCTTCTCTTTTTAATTTCGTTTTGAAACAATTTTAACTTTTTTTACTATAATTAATTAAAAAAAATTTTTGCTTAAGTCTGTTTTCGTGCTTAGGCTCGTTTTGCCCAACTGTATTTGAAAATCAAATCAAATTAATTGAATGACAGTGATTCTTATTGGTTTGAACATTTCTTTTCCGCAAAGTACATTTTCTATTCCATTGTGATTAAATGTTATTTGTTTGCAATACGATTCATTTTTATTGTTTTCCTTGTAAATAAAAATGAAATGTTCAAATCCACCTCCAATTTCAAATAAATTGTTATCTGAATTGTTGTATAATACAAATGAAAATAAAGGGTCTTTAATATCAAATTTCATCATCCTTTCTAATCTTCCATTTGATTTTAATGAAAATAAAAATGACTTTGGATCACTTATCCAAGTATCAATTCCATTAATACTGGCATTGACAAATCCTCCGAATTTACTACCATCATCATCTTCAATTAAAAATATCAAATTACTTTTATTTAATATTCTCTCACCAAATACAGATGTATTAATACTCCAATTATCAATTCTTGAATCAAATAATACATTTCCTTTTTTCATTCCTGTCCATTCTTCGAGTTGTTGAATTTCTTTGTAGTCAATTATTGATATTATTCTTTTATTTTCTTCTTCTTCTTTTCTTTTAATTTCTTCTAAAAATGTTTCTAATACTTTAACAACTTCTTTTATTTCCATTCTTTCTTTTGGATCTTGTTTCCAACATTGTTCAATTAAATGATATTGTTCAATTGTCATATTAGTTGCTTTTTGTCTTCTTCTTCCTTCAACTACAAATTCATAAATATCCCATAAAAAGCAAAAATAATACATTGGATAACATTCACACCATCCAAAACATTCATACATTGTAATTGCAAATGAATAAACATCTACTTTCCAATCATAACTATCTTTTTGTATTATTTCAGGTGCCATGAACGCAGGGGTACCAATATCTGTTGTTAGTTGTAAATCTTCTTGAGACAAATCTAATTTTCTTGATTCTCCAAAATCAGTTAATTTGGCATTCACCTTTTCATTATCGTCATTCAATGATACGATTAAAATAGTCCCAGGTTTAATATTACGATGTAAAATACCATTCGAATGAAGATATTCAATTCCTTTTGCTGCATCTATCATCATTTTGATTCTTAATTTCATTGGTACATTTGTTTCATTTTGATTATTGATCAAATCATGTAATGATCCAAATTGTGCAAATTCAATGGCAATACACATCTTATTTTGAATAAATACAGATCCATAGAAATGAACAATATATTCACTCCTAAACTTATCTAACATTGACACTTCTTTTCTAAATATTTCCAGTGTGCCTTCATTTTTTCTTTTCATTTTCTTAATAGCAACTTTATTTCCTCTGAAAGTACCCAAATACACAATTCCGAATGATCCTTCTCCTATTTTCTTTTCTTCAATTAATTCGCATGGTTTAATAACTTGATAACTTTTTTGGTGCCCAAAGGAATCATTCATGTTTTACTTATTTTTTAGTAATTATAAATTATTTTTTCTTTTTATCAGCAGCATTGAGACTTTTTTGAAAAAAAATAAATTTGGAAGATCCGTAATATTAGTCGACAAGCAATTAATTTAAATAAATTGGAGGATATCTGAGACACAGTTTTTTTCAATCCATTTCGAATTTGTTGAATGAGAAAAAAATAAAAATTTTTACAGTAAAAACTTTATAAATTCAAAATAATAATAATGACTCAAATACCAAATCAAAGAATTGATAATTATTCAATAATGATTGCTTCAAAATATTTTGGAAGTATTGATGATTTCATTAATTTGGAAATTGCTGTTAAAAGATTTGAAGGAAATATGGAAAGATTTCATTTTAATCCAATTTCTTTAAGTGATACTTCAAGAAAGTATTTTACTAATTTGGAAACATTACATTTATATGATGAAAATGATCAATTATTTAATGATGGCAGAATATTTCGAAAACAAATTTGGTTTAAGGTTAGTTATGAGAGATATCTAAAAGAAAAAGAAAAAGGAAATATTTGTAAATTAATTTGTTATTCCCAAGAAGACAGAGAAAAATATGGAAATGAAATTCCAAATAATGTTAAAATATTAGATAGATACACATACTATGAATGTTACCTTTTAAAAGAAATTGTAATTCCATCTTCTATTGTTGAAATAGGAAATTATTGTTTTAGTGACTGTTCTTCATTAGTTTCAATTACAATACCTTCTTCAGTAACAAAAATTGGAAATGATTGTTTTTGTTATTGCACATCTTTAAAATCAATTAAAATACATTCTTTTATAAGTGAATTAAGTGGATATTGTTTTAATAATTGTTATTCTTTAACTTCAATTGAAATTCCGGAGTCAATAAATCGAATAAATGAAATGTGTTTTTATAATTGTAATTCATTAACATCAATCACAATCCCATCTTCCGTAACCAAATTTGGAAAATCAAGTTTTTACAATTGTTCATCATTACAACCATTCTCATATTCTGAGAATTGTATTTTTGAAAAGAGTTGTTTCTTTGGTTGTAATCAATTAAAAGGTAAAATGAATGTAGCAAATGATTGTTTTGTTGATTCCAATTAATTTTTGTTTTTATGAAACTAGTTGAATTACAATATTTGGAAACAATGAATACACTTGATTTAAAACAGAACAAGAAATAAAATAAATGATGGTTTATTTGTTTAGATCTTTTTTTAGATTGTTTTTGATTTGATAAAGCCAATTCGTTTTTTTAAGATTTGTTTTTTTTTTCAAACCAAACTCCATCATTTATTTCAATTAAATGCCAGTGGCATTGAACTTAATTTGGTTATGATAAGTTCAATTGAAAGTCTTTCCTTTGGATCTTGTTTCCATGATTCTTTTATTAATTCTTGAAACGGTTCTGGGATAACAATTAATGAAAGTCTTTTCCCACTTGAAACATTATCTGCAATTGTCCACGGTTTTGTATTTGATGGATAAGGCTCTTTCCATATCAAAACCTCATACATTGTAATTGCGAATGAATAAATATCTGCTGGTTTCTTATATTTTTGTCTATTAAGAATTTCAGGAGCCATGTAAATTGGAGTACCAACACCTTTAGTGAAAGTCATATTTGTCATTAACATATTGATATTTCTTGATGATCCAAAATCAGTTAATTTGGCATTCACATTTTCATTCAAATCCAAGGATGTTATTAAAATGTTATCAGGTTTAATATCACGATGTAAAATACCATTAGAATGAAGATATTGGATTCCTTTTGCTGAATCTAATAAGAATTTTATTTTCAATAATAATCTTGGTTGATTAAATTTTTCATTGTGAATTAGGTCTTGTAACGATCCAAACTCAGCAAATTCAGTTATCATGCATATCTTGTTTGGAATAAATACAGCCCCATAGAAATGAATGATATATTCACTTCTAAACTTATCTAACATTGTTACTTCGTTTTCAAATTCAATTAACTTTTCTTCATTGTCTTGAACTTGTTTAATTTTCTTAATAGCAACTTTATTACCTCTGAAAGTGCCCAAATACACAATTCCAAATGATCCCTCTCCTATTTTTTGTTCTTCTTTTATTACATCAGGATCTAATTTAGTTGTTATTTTAGTGAATGCCCCAATTGGAATGCTTGTTTCATATTCCTTTGGATATTTCATTGATTTTGAAATGATCAATAATTTATCATTTATTTCACATGTACATAACGGTTTAACAAATATTTCAAACTCACAAGCTTCTCCCTTATTTAACATTGTAATATTTGGATTTATTCTCAGCGAATACTTGTGATCTTTTGTTACAAATGTGAATTGAACTTTTATTGTATGTTTTGTTTTATTTCCAATACAAATCAATTCTCTTGTTTCTTCTCCAACATCTATTTCTTCTCCTTCACCGAATTCTATTTTATTTTTATTACATATAATCAATTTACTAGATTTATTTAGGAATGTCACATTTGATTTTTCCATTAAGAAAACAGCGTAGTTATGTTCTTGTTCTTTTTTTAATTTCATTTTAAATAAAAACACAACTATTTTCCATATTCCAAATACACAAAGACACATCAAAATAATAACAATAACACATATAATCAAAATAAACCACCATACCGCTTGTTTCTGACAACCATTTTTATTTTTATTTGGAGTAAACCAAAATGAACATTTGGAACATTCAGAATTCTTTGCTTCTTTGCAATGGTCAATGTTTGAATAGTGTTTACATTCAAAACTGTCCATTACATAATCTTTATTACATTCATAACAATAATTGGAATTACATTTTGAACATGATTCTTTACATTTCTTACATTCATTTATATCGAGAAAATATCCATCCAAACATACTGAACAACCTTGTTCTGTTACATTAACAGCACATCCTTCAATCAAACTTCTTGGCAAACATTTTTTATCTTTCGACATAAAGTTAGTTGAATTGCAATTAATACATGATTCAGAGTCAATACACTCACCACAACTTACATCGCAAACAAAACAATCCAAACGATAGTTATAGTAATGATAAGAACAACTTAAACAACCAAATGAAGCAATATTTTCACATCTTCCTTTTAAATTTTTATTTGAAACGCAATGGTTTTCAGAATCTAAATAATTTCCTTCAGCACAACTCAAACATTGAGTCGCAAACCCAGAACACTTGAGACATTTCGGATCACATTGTTCACATGTATTTTCTTGACCAACAAACATTCCATCCTTGCATTGAAGACATCCTTTTGTTGTTGAATTCAAACAATTTTCATTTCCAACAGAATAACATTGATTTCCATATAAAAAATTATCTTCTAAACATTCCACACATCTTACAATTGAACTTACTGATAAATAAAAATGTTTACAGTTTTGAGGTATTTTTGAGGAATCAACACATTGTTTACTTTCATCAAATATAAAACCATCTAAACATTCATCACACCCACCAACAGGATTTTCCATTGAACAATTATTTCTTTCACAAAACCCATTTGAATTTAAAATATAAGTTTGTTTACAACTCATACAACGATATTTATCACATGTCAAACAATTTTCTGAACATAACAAACATTCATTTCCATCCAAATAATAACCATTTTCACAACTTATGATGGTATTTTGAATTGAAGAAGTTATTGGAGAAATTAATTCCTCGCAAATTCCATTCGAAGACAAGAGAGTGTTGTTTGAACAAATCAAACATTTTTCTTTATTACATTTTAGACAATTATCAGGACATTGTTGACATCTATCTCCTTCCCAG
>NWBR01000573.1:32925-45789 GCA_002914575.1 Entamoeba moshkovskii
TTCATCAATTTTTTCAAAAGTAATCTTAATTTCATTATTTAAATTAATAATTGATGGTATTTGATTTACAATTTGTGAATTATTTTGTTTGCCAATAAAATTTATAACTTCAATCTTTGATGCAACAGTAAAGTTTGAATCTTCACTAGTTGTAATATTCATGTATTTATATTCATCTTCATCTATTTTGTAATAACAATTACTTTGATTTCTTCCGGAGTAACATGGACAAGATGGTGATGAAAATTGAAAAGAATCATTTTTTGAAGTTGAGGATAATAAAGAACAGTAAATATCATTTTCTCTAATTCCTTCAGTTGGACATATCCTTAACACTTTTTTGTTATCTAACATTTCACAGTTTACTGGAGAAGTAAAATCGTAATCGATTAATTCGTTTCCTTCAGAACCAACTATGTCGTAACAACTTGTAATGGTGGTTGATAGAAAATTTGAACGTATTTTAACATATGACGTTTTACTACTGAATAATGGAATGTCAGAAATCGTTTTATCAGTTTTTATCAGAACTTTTCTGTCAACAGTAATTCTTGTTTCTTCGTCTTGTTCAATATTTGGTTCGACATAAAATTGAATATTTTGACTTACTGTCAATGAACCTCTTCCTGAAAGTTCACAACTTTTGATGATTTTAAAGAATTTGTCTTTTTTTGAGTCAGAAAGAATTGAAATTGATGCGTAATTATATGTTTCAATAATTCCAAAAGTAATTGATTGTGGGTTTTTTGAAATAAACTTGGAATTATCCCTCAAATCTGTACCTCCAACACCAAATAAATACCAGTCAGGATGTCCATCATTCATGAATCCTTTGTTATAAGTTTCAGTTAATGATGTTCCTTCTTCTAAAACAAATTCACTTTCCTCATAAAATATAAAGATTCCAGAATGCCTAATTTCCGAATTTGGTCCTTTCACTATTAATTTGGAATTTGATTCAAAATCTAAAGGAGCATCAAAATGAGCAATTGTGTTTTGTTCAACAATAACTTTGCATTCTCCAGGAATAGTTGTTTTCAATGGCACCTGTAAAACACAATAACCTTGTTTCATTATTATTTGAGAACTTCCTTCAAATACTAACTCTGGTGATTCAGCTATTCTTTCTTCAACTAAAACCATTCCATTTTCAATTATAACACTTGATTTGTTGTAAAAAACCATTGAGTTCTCAAAAAAGAGTTTTGTAAAATGGACATGAATTTTAGAATTATCATGAAAATTGATTTGTTCTGTAATTGAATGCATTAATATACTTTTGGGGATTTCGTAAAAATTAATGGATGAATTATCATAGAAATTAATTTCCCAATGTTCTTTAAATCTATGCCTGTATTGAATTATGTGATTATAAATATTAATTGTAGAATAATCTTTAAATACAGCAACACCATAATTAAATTCACCACTTCCATCCCGATCTCCCACAACATCTTTTTCAAAAACCAATTTCGAATTTTTCGAAAGTTCTAAATAATTGAATGGTGACAAATAACTGCCACAGTTAGTTATGATAGTCGATGTATCTGTGGCAATTAATGTTCCAATGCTAAAGGGGGTATGTGGAAAAACAACTAATCGGGAATTTCCATTTAAATGCATGATCGAAATTTCCGAAACACGATAAGATTGGAAAAAGTGTTTTAAACAATTTAATGTTGAGTTGGAATTAAGTGTAAAGTTGCCGATTAAAAATTCTCTCAAATCCGGCCCTTTTGATACGTCATGATCTGTTAGATTGAACATTAATATTGAATTGTCATTCAAAATCAGATGTTGTGCCTCAATTTTCTGAAAGTCAATGATTGTGAGAATTGCCTTACCATTTAATATAATGGATTTTTCAACGATTAATATAAGTTTATTGTCTATTGTAACGTTGTAATCAGTTATGACAAAATCATTGATTATTCTAACACCAGAGTTTTGCTCAAATCCGAATTGATTGAACAGATAGTAATTGTTGAACGAAGTTAAAGAAATTACACGTTCCTTTTCCAAATACAACCCTCCACTATTTTCAAAAACGTTTGAACTCATTTCCAGTTTTGAGTTATAATCAACATAAAAAAGTGGCATTTCACTAAAGAAGTTTTTACAGTCAGTATCAAAACGGAAATCGGTTTCTACGACCACTTTTGTGCATGTTTTAATGTCATTAGTGTATTTACTTTCAAACCCTTCACTGGAACTCAATCCAATAGGATTACACTCAACATCTCCCGAAACAGACAGTAACAATAAAATGAAGATGTTAAATGAAGAGAGCATGAAATGACTTTAAAGTTGCGACAACTTTTTAAACAACAAACCTTTTGAATTGACGAATATTCATGTGTTTCTGTTTGCAACAACATACTAAAAATAACAGAAAAAGACAAAATTGATGGGTTTCGTGGTTTTTATGAAAAACGAAAAGAGTTATGGAAACTTTGAAAATATTTCTCAAATTATTCTTAAAATCATTTCTTCGTTAAATTAAAATTGAATCATTAATAAATTAAATTTAAACCAATTAAATTTCAATAAACAATTATTCGTTTCAAATATTCGATAAAGGAGTCATGTGGAACTGATGTCGAAAAATAATTTTTATCCATTTCTGATTGAAATAAACTCGCAGGACATTTAAACTGTAATAACACTTTTTCCATTGTTTGTCTATCCATTACATTACTTCCATTCGTCACATATTGATAAAAAAATATGGAAAGTAATTTGTCCATTGAAATTTCGCCAGATTCTTCATCTTCCATTGAGTCTTCTAACTCTTTACACATTATAACAAATCCTTTTTCATCAACTAAATCATTCTTTTGGTTCTTTAAAAATGACATATGAATTGCAACTTCATTATTCCTTGAGACATTTCCCCAAAATGAAGTTAATAATATTAATATTTCATTTTCATTTAAGTGTCCATCCCCATTCTTATCATTTAACCTAAATACTTTTGTTGCAAATCTTACATTCTTTCTTTCTCTTTCTTCTTTTGTGTCATCCATTTTAATATCATCATCTTCCATCATCAATAAAACAAATTCATCTTCATCAAGCAATCCATTCTTTTTATCATTATAAATAATCAAAGCATTTCTCGCATCTTCATCAGTTTGAAAAGGTTTACCCATTTTATTACAAATAAACTTCAGTTCATCAACATTAATTCCTTTACTTCCAAAAATTAATTGGAAACATGTTCTACATAACTTTTCATCATCTGGCGCTTTTCCAATGGTTTCCTCCAAATGTTTAACAATTAAATTAAATTGTGTTTTGGTAATTGTTCCATTTTCATCATTATTTGAAACGAGGAATAGAAAGTTTGTTAATTTTTTAATTGACTCAACATTACAATTATATTTAGTATTCAATGTGTTGTTATATAATTGATAATTAATTGTTTCGGAACTAATTGTTGGTTTGTTCATTAATGAAGACCTTATAAATGATTGTTGGCTCGTGTACAATGAACTTTTTTCAACTTTCAAACAATCAATAATTTCCGAAGAAGTATGCGCATCTATGTTCTTTAAGTATTTACCAATATCAAAGGTTTGTTTATTCACAAATATTTTTAATATGTTCAACATTTCGTCTAACTGTAAAACTCCATCTCCATTTTCATCCAACTCTTCAATATATTTCAATACAACTTTCTTTCTTGATTCCATTCCAGATGCTTTTAGCATTTTTGAAAGATCATTATTATCCAAAGAAGCGGAATATGATTGGTCCAATACCCTAAAAATGCAAGTCATGAGAACTTCAGTTGTTAATCTTCCAATTTTATCGACAACATAATCAATGTTCCTTCTCATCTTGACATATTCTTCTTTTCTTATGAATTCTTTGTCTTTAGAAGAAAGACGAGCCAAAACGTTAAGTTGGGTTTCAATTCCTCTTCTTTCATTCAAATGAACATTTTTTAAGATATCGTTAACTACATCTTCCTGGCAAACCTTTCCTTTTCTTTTTGGAAGCGAATTGAATTTTTCAGCAAGATCAATATAATTAATAAGTCTCATAAAATCGTTGATTGGAATTTTATTAATTTGATACGTAGAATCAAATGCCCCAAGAAATTCATTTAATTGAAGAACACCATCCCCATTTTCATCGTTATCCCGAATATATTGAGAAGCTTTTTTTGCCATATTCTTATCTCCAATCCTTTTAAAGAATTCAGCAGTTTCCTTACTATCCAAATAATAACTATATGAACTGTCTAATGTATAAAATGCAGCTGTGAATATTACTTGGCCATTTAATTCCCCAGTTTTAAAATATAAGTTATCTAAATGTTGCATCGTTTGAACAAACGTCTCAATGGGAACTTCATCGGATTTCGATGTAATCTTCCAAAGTATTTTCAGTAATTCCCAACAATTGGAAGTAACAATTGGAAAAGTAGAAATACTTAGACTCACACACCTTTCAATAGACAAAGTATGTTTCTTAGTCATACCAGTAGCACTCATAAATTGTAAAATAAATGATTCCCTTGACATTTCCTTAATTTAATAATTTCAAGTTAGTTCAAAAAGCCCAACACAAACAAGTAGAAAATCGAATTCAAAATAAAACTTCAAAGCAATGAGTTAAAAGAAAAAAGAAAGAACTAAAGGAAATAATAAAATTATAAGAAACTAAAAAAAACGGAATGAATAACTTCAACCCCTCTAAAATAAAAAAGTTTTCGTGAAGTATTTTTATAATTTTAGTTTTTGTTTTCCTTTCTTTTTAGTTTTGATTTTTAGAATTCCGAATTGGAATTTCAAACAAAATTTTGAAATTCTTAAAAAAAAAATATTGGAAATTAGTTCTCTTTTCGGTCATAATGGAAACCTTGTTTTTGACCACCCTCGAAAATTATAAAGAAGTCCTTCAATCACCTCTTGCTAGTTCTTTAAATTTTCCAGAACTATCAGATTTCGAAACGCATGAATTACCCAATTTAATTGACTCACTTTTATCGAATTTGCGTGAAATTAAAGTCAAAGCAGGAAATCAAATAAGTTATACAGCATTATTTAAGTTAAGCAGAAACGAAAAGTGGTGTTTCCTAATAATGAATGTACTGGACAGAAACTTTAAAGAAAATTCGTATTTAGTTGGACTTCAAAATGTTTCAAAGTTTAGTCGTGGATTCATTAAAGATATGATCAATTCAGCTTCTTTGAATTATGACGAAAATATCTTTGTTGGAATTGACCAAGAAGACCCATTAACAGAAATGAAATCACATGAATTGTTTAAAACAATTGGATATCATGTCTTTATTAAAGCACTTGTTCCAACAAATGCCATTGAATTAAGTTCGTTTTGGAAGGAGGTTGCTTCATTAGCGAAGAGGATGAATAGTGTAAATAACAAACAAAACATATTTGAATACGACGATGTTATATTTGAACCAACAACGAGATGTATAAAAAAAATAACATTTTCCAATTGGGATATCGGATTTGCATTTCTTGAATATTGTTTGAAAAATGAAGAGAAGTTATTTTCACAAAAAGTAATTAAAAAAGATTTGTTTAAACAAATCTTAATTGTATTTGATTTGTTTAGGAATGTATATGATTGTTTAAAGAAATTAAAAAATGTTATTTTACTCGAAGATCTTCTTGCTCAATTAAAAATTATTTGTAAATTAATCGATGCTCCTCATTTGAAGAAAACTTCAAATAAATTGGAAAAGGATTGTTTGGCTTTATTAAACTCTTTCAAAGAAAGTTTACAAAGCAAGTACGATGAATTTGTTGATTTCTTTGAGCAAGTCCTTTTTTTCTCACCAACAAAGAAATCATTAATTAATGGAAAATATGATAATACGTCCCTCAGTGAAATTAGGAAAACTGTTGATGAATCCGAAATTAATGATTATTTAAAAGAGGAGATTCAATCTCCAACTGTAGATTATTGGGCAACACAAACTAAATATAATTCTTTACGATTGCTAAGTAAAAAATTCATTGGGTTTAAAGTTAATTACGAATATTGGGAAAGTATTAAAAAGGATTTTGAATTATTTAGAACTAAAGACATCGAAGATAAGATCATTTCTAATTTGGTGGTAGCAAGGGCGAATGTTGGAGTATTGACTGATATCATTAAACAACAAAAAGAAGTTCCAAGAAGAAGGCCTGTTGAAAATGAAGATGATGAAATAAAAGAAGAAATAAAAGAAGAAATTGAAGAGGAAATAAAAGAAGATGTCAGAACTAATTTAATCAGCATCATTAAAGAAGATCTTGATTTAGAACTCACTCCCACCATTAAAGAAGAACCAGAAAAAATCAATGAGACAAAAGAAGTTAAAGAAGAAAAGGAATTTAATCAAATAAAAGAAGAAAAAGAAGATAGCATTCAAATGCCAGATTCATTAGATTTAAATGAAGAAGAAAAAGAAGATAAAACTAAAAAAACGGCAATATTGCCACGACAATATCGTCCATACTGACCATATAATTAGATATGTAATTTTAATTTAATTCGTTTTTGAACATAAAAAAGAAGAAAATTGAAAAATAAAAACTAAAAAATAAGAACTTCAATTCAAAGGGTTTGAAGCAAGATAATACAATGGAAAATGAAATTACTTTGGAAAAACAAGTGTTATTTGCAAGTTTAATTGATAATTATAAACAATTATATAATTTACCATTTTCAAAAGAAATAATGATAATGCCTGATATTAATGAATTAGAAAATAAAGGATTTCAAAAAATGGTTTCAAAATTCATTGATTATTTCAAAGAAATTCAAAACAAAATTCTTTTTTTCGAATTAAGAACTCAATTAATTCAACAAAAAGAATATTTCATTTTTTGCGCAAAAGGAATTAATTCAAATGGAAAAAGTGAACGATTATATTTGGCTTTTGAAGAGTATCAATTTGATAAAAGTTATTTAATTATAATGAAACTCATTCATAAATTAGAAATAAAACAAAACGTTCTTATTCTTTGTGATAAATATATTAATTGTGGTAAAAATATCGATAAATCAATTTCTTTTATTCATTGTATTAATATTGATTTATATGGTTGTATTGATTTAAAATCTAATTTGAAATTTCAATTTTATTGGAATGCAATTAAGAATTGCCAAGTTGAATTAAAAGAAATGGGTTTTGGTTCAAATGACTCTGATGATAAACAATTAGTCGAATGTGAAATTAATATTTTTAATAAAAGAAATATTGATTTAATTCATTCCATTGTTTACAATTTAAAATTAATAAACAACGGATATTGTGAAAAGTTAAACGATAAAATTTGTTTTGATATAACTGACAAAATTACCTTTTTAACTCGATTAAATGAAATTAATAATTGCACTTCATTACTTGATATTTGTAAAATTGTAAATGATAATTTATTTGCATTAAATATTCGATATTTAACTGATGGATTACCGCAAGAATGGAAAGATTCCATTTTGGTATTGATTAATGTTTTAAAACAGAAATTAACAGAATATCTTGGATTAAAAAATCCATTAATTGCTTATTTGAATTATTTAAATAACCAAAACACAAATTTATTTTCAAGTGATGTTGAAACAAAATGTGAAAATTTAATACAAAATGGAGAAATGGAAAATTTCATTTGGGATGATAACTTTGTTCTGCAAAGTGACATAGAAAAGGATGTTGCTTGGATTTCAAATTATAGTTCAAATGAAAAAAGAGATGTTATTGATAGTCTTTGGTTAATAAGGAGAAATAGCCCTACATTGTTTGGACTAATAACTAATTCAAATCAAAATATGACACTTTCTGAAGGAAAAAAAGTGAATTTAACTGACGAAGATAAACAATTAAAAACACCATTAATTAAAACACAAGAAAAGGATGTGAAATTACAATTAAAGAAAAGTAGTAAACCACTTGAATCTAAAGATTTGAGTAGATCAAAAACTCTGAGTATCCAAAAAGAACATCAACAAGAAGTTATTACAAAAGAAAAATCATTGATTACTAAAAAAGGAAATGAACAATTAATTAAACAAAATACTCCAACCCGTTCAGTTGATTCCACTTCATCATTAACAACAACACCTCTAAAACGTTCTAATGTTTCTAAGGAAATAAAACAATGTATCACACCATCGAAAAGCACTATTGAAGAAAAAACTAATTCTGAATTATTTAGAGAAAGTGATATACCTACTGTAAATAAGGCAATACGCATATTCATTGAAAATGAATTAGTAAATTCAACCAACCCAACTTTTTTATTATTGGATTGTTGGGATGAATTCAAAGCATTTCTGTTATTCATTAATTACTTTTCAAGAAATGGTAGATTTAATTCTGTTTTGATTGAAACAATTACATCGTCAGAATCAATGAATGATCAAAACATTAGAAATAGTATTCACAATGCGTTACAAAGATTTAATATCAACAAACCCACAATTATTTCAATGAGTAATGGAAAAACAACGTATCCAATATTTGAAAATGGTCATCTCTTTATTTCTTCTAAACATTCTTTATCACTAGTTGATTGTGAAGTCGTTGGAATTTCCAAAATTTTAAATGAAACTTTAAAACAAATGAGTAATAATCCAAATCTCAAAGAAATAGTCCCAAATGAACTTGAAGACATTTTTAGCAAATCTGTTTCTTGGATTACTTGTTTTAGACTCCTCGAAGAAAAACTTTTGCCAAAAAGGAATTTGATCCAAAGATATCTCGGAGAAGAATGTGTTTTGGAATTAGTTGATATTTATTTTGAATTGAAACCATTGTATGTCCATTCAATAAAACTTAATAAGGCAGATTCATTTGGAAATTTGACTAACACTTTGTATGAAATAAAATTGTCATTTGAAATGAAATCAAATTCAGCAAGAAAGCATTGTAGTGAATATGATACTATTTTGACTGATATTCAACACTTAAAAACAACAATAGTTAACATTTTAAACAATCACTATTGTCCAAATGTAAAAACAATGTTGGCAAAAGCAACTCTTTTGCATCCCTCATTCAAGGCTATGTCATTCTTTGATAAGCAAGTCTCCAAAGATTTAGTGGATGAATTAAAAAATTGTATTGGAGAAGAAGTTGTTCAATACCTTGAGGAACCCATTGAGGAACTTGTGCATAATAGTTATTTATGGTGGCTGAATCATAGAGCGAAATATCCAAAATTAAGCGAAGAAGCATTTCAAGTTGAAAGTATGTATTCATGTTTGAACAGAGAAAATGAAATAAAACTATCGCTTCACTCAAAACTAAGTGGAAATGAACACGTTGCTGGTGATGAATTTTATAAAATACTCAATGATTCTTTCGTTAAATCAAATCAATCTGAATTGAAAAATGCGCTCAAAGAAACAAGAAAATCGGCGTTGGACGAATTAAGTCTCAGCAAAGGAATGGAAGATGGATGGTCCCCAATTAATTTTTCTTTCCTCAACAAGAAACAAGCATCTATTGCCAAATTTGATGTTAAAAAAACTCCAATCCAAACACAAACAGAACCAAATGAAATTGTGGCAACATACAAAACTTCACCAATTCCCAATCAAAGTCAATCAACAATAGATGAGGAATTAGAAAGAAATATTGAGGAGGCACGTCGATTAAACGAAGAAAATCGACCACCACCAACAACCGAAGAAGTGATAGTAATAGAAGAAGAAGAAGAAGTGAAAAGTAGTTGTTTACTCAATTTGTCATTAAACGGCGATGAAGAAACGAAATAACAAAAAGAACAAAGAACTCAAACTGAAGACAAATAAAATGATGTCAAATTGATTTTGGCAAACAAAAAGCTTTAAGTCAAATCCCTTTTTTTCTTTCCTTTTTCTTTTGATTTTTTTTGTGGAAAATTCTTTAGACATTATTGAAAAAAACTATTAAATAGTATCAAAATAGTTCTTTATTAATTATTCAATCAGTTGGTGGGAAACTACAAATTGTGTTGCCCAAGAAAAATCTAAATATTACATAAGAAAGTCATGGCTGAAAACAAAGATGCGACTATTAAATTGCTATTGATTGGGGAAAGCGGTGTTGGAAAGAGTTCATTGTTACTTAGATTTTCAGAAGACACTTTTAATCCAATGTACATTACAACAGTCGGAATTGATTTTCGTGTTAAAAATATTGAATTGGATAACAAAAAATTAAAATTGCAAATTTGGGATACTGGTTTGTTGATTTACTTTCATTCTTGCTGTTTCGTTAATACTTATTCGTTTTAGCTGGTCAAGAAAGATTCAGAACAATTGTTTCGAGTTATTACAGAGGCGTTATGGGAATTGTTTTAGTTTATGACATTACTGCAAGAGAATCATTTAATAGTTTGTTTCAATAAGAAAATAAACAAATGGATATTAATGAAAATAGACATTGAATATTGGATGAGAAATATCGAAGCAAACGCAGATCAAAATGTTAATAAAATATTAGTTGGAAATAAATGTGATGCCGAAGATAAAAGAGTGGTAACAACAGAAGAAGGTCAGCAAATGGCCAATAAACTTGGTATTCCCTTCTTGGAAACTTCAGCTAAAAATTCTTTAAAAGTTGATGACTGTTTTATTTCATTGGCAAGGGACGTTATTCAAAGGGTTGGAGAAACATCCCAACCATCCCAACCTGGAATAGTTGATCCAACCCAACAAACACAACCAGCCTCTGCGTTGGGTTGTTGTTAAAAACATAAATTAATTGCTTAGAAAAATTTTTGTTATTGAACGAATTGGAGCGATAATGAAATAATAAATAAATTATAGTAAAAATGTTATAAATCGAATTTTGATTTAATTTCCTCATCATAAATATTATACGTCTTCGTAATCGTTAATGGTTTGTGTATTTTGTATTTTCGACAATAACATTCAATGTAGACCTCTTCACAACATAAAGCGCACAGAACAAAGATATACAGGAATGTTGAATCAAAAAATAATGATAAACTAAAATATATCAACATGAAACAATCCCGAAAACAGCATGGGGTTGAAAGTTCCAAAGAATTAACCATTTGGGTGCAATCATACAGTGTGAACATGGTGAATGTAAATAAATATAATGTGTTAAATAGAAAGAAATCGCGTCGTAATTCTATTCGATACAATGAGGCATAAAACACTGGGAAATAAAAAATTAAGAACACCATTGAAAATAAACCACAGATTGATGTTATTTTAATTAATGTCCACAAGAATATAAGTATCACCAATGCAAACGCACTTAAAAATATGATACTTTCATATACGTCTTCATTGGTTGGTTTAAACAAATTGATATAAAATAATATGAAAGTAATAACGATAATATTTAAAGGAAACACAAAAGTATAAACAGTGTATAGTCGCCCAATTCTTTTTGAAGATAAATACTTTACTGTAAATCGTGTGTAACATATGATTGTTACAAAACATACCAATGCAGAAATTGTTGATGCATAATAATTTGGTTCTAAATGTTCGACCGTTAAATTACCCCGATAGTAATTAGAAATAATATATATTTTTCTTCCAATTGAAGTAATGAGTTGTTGATTTAACTCATGCATTTTTTCTTTTTTTTAGTTCCTTCCAAAAAGGTTTTTGTTTTAAATAACACAATAATGTGGAATTGGGCGGTTTTTGGTGATTCGGTAAGAAGAACTAATTAACAAAGAAGAACTTCTAAATACTGTTTTTTTAGGCAAGCTCTTGTTTCTAGGCAAATGAAGATTTTGTTTATTTTTGTTTTGATGTTTCAAAGTGTATTTGGCGATTGTGTTTTACCGAAAGAAGATAAATGTGGGTATATTAGAAAGAATTGTAATGATATTTCGTTGTTGGTAAATTATTTAGAGTTATTGTATTGTTATAACTATTACTGGATTGCTTTTGTCGCAATGCTGTTACTTGTTGTTGTCATATTTTATCTTCTTTCAGTCTCGTCTTCAGATCATTTCGTGCCAATTTTAACTGTTTTAAGCAAACATTTATCAATGTCAGCTGATTTGGCTGGAATTACCATTTTGGCAATTGGAAATGGTGCGCCCGATGTATTCAGTACCTTCGTAGCAATATACAATACGGGTGATGTTGAGCTTGCAACCGCAGAAGTAATTGGGTCAGGATGTTTTGTTAGTAGCATTATTGTGGCGAGTATTGTTTTGTTGGGGAATGACGACCTTAAAATGCCTGAAACATTAGTTCATAATATAAGTTGCTATATTTCAGCATTATTATTTGTATATTTCATTTGCGCAACTGGAAGTGTTTCATTGATTCATTCTATCGTATTTATATTAATATATGTTGTTTATGTTTCTTTTATTGGGTTTATTACCCGCAAGAAACCTTTAATCAAAGTTGCAGAACAATTAGACTCTGAGTCGAAAAGTGTACTAATTGAAAATACTTCAAATCTATTAGATGAAGAACTATCCAAAGATATGGACTCTAAATTTCATGGAGACAATGTAAAAAATGGAGCACCATCTCCAAGGTCAACTATTCTTGAACAAATTCAAATTGCAAATTATTTCAATAAAGTGTTGTTAGTATTGTCAATTCCATTTAGATTAATTATGGAATATACAACTCCACATATTTCAGATGACCGAAAGACTTTATTAATTTCATTTGCATTTTCACCATTACCAATTTGTATAGTATCCCAAATTCCATTCAAATACTTAATAATTCCATTCATATTTTCGATTGGAATTGTATTAATTATTCATTTTACGAATACTCAAATTCCACCAATAATAATAAATTTGTATGGTTTTGTTATAAGTGTATTATATATTTATATATTTGCAAGTGAATTAGTTGCAATCCTTCAATCATTTGGAATCACAATGAAAATAGATT
>NWBR01000579.1:3684-31811 GCA_002914575.1 Entamoeba moshkovskii
TTTGATTAATTATTTCAATTGTTTCCATTTCTCTTACTTATTCAAATAAATCTTTATTTGATTTTTCTAGATTCAAAAGTTTTCTTTTTATTTCGATCACTTCGGCTCTTGTTTCTTAATTTCGTTTCAATTCGTCATTTAGTTTGTTATTTAAAACGTTATTTTTTCTTTTTTTATAACAAGAAATTCTAAAAAAAAGTTTTTAAAAGGAGAAAGAATAGTTTTACAAAACGTTCCTTTTTTAATCAAAAAGTTTTTATTGATGGGCTAATTCGTTTGGGGTTGTTGGATAAGTTTTATCATTTAATAAAACATATCAATTTTATTTGTAAAGTTGTTTAAGGAAAGGAGTATTTCCAAAACTATTTTTAAATTTCATGCAAACATCAACATTTCCAGTAATTGAATGTAATTCATAACAATCTTTAAATGAATCTTTTCCTATTTCAACAACACTCTTTGGAATGTTGATTTCTTTCAATTTAATACATTTTTCAAAACAATAATCCCCAATTTTAGTAAGAGATGCAGGTAATTCAATTCTTGTTAAACAAGAACATTTTTCAAAACAACCTTTAGGTAATTCATTATTTAAAGTAGGAATTACAATAGATTCAAGTGATGAACAGTTGGAAAATGAATTATTTCCAAGTTTAGTAATAGAATTAGGAAGTATTATTGTTCCTAAATTAATGCATTCTGAAAATGCAAAATAACCAAGAGAAGTAATTGAATCAGGTAATTCAATATGTGTTAATTCTGAACATTGACTAAATGAAGAATTAAGACAACTTAATGAAGATGGAATTATCACTGATTTAATTGGATTTCTTGAAAATGCATTATTTCCAATATATGTTATTTCATTATTTAATGTGATTTCTTTTATTCCTCTGTAATAATAACAATCACTTCCAATATGATGAAGTTGTGATATAAGTGTTGTTGGAATTCTCAGTTTATCACATTCATAAAAACAACAATCACCAATTTTAGTTGTCGATGAGGGTATGTTGATTTTAGTTAAATTGTAGCATTTACAAAACATACAATCAGATAATTGCATCATATTATTTGGTAATTCTACTTCTTTTAATTCGTAATTATAACCAAATGCACTTTCTCCAAAATGAATAACATTACTTGGAATTGTTAAGGATGTTAATTTACATTTACTAAAACAATAATCACCAATTCTTGAATTGATGTTGGTATTGTTATTGTTGATAATCCATTTCCATCAAACAAATTATTATTCAAATCAACAACAAATGGTGAATATTCTATTGTTCTTAGTCCGAAACAATAAAAAAATAAATGTTTATTTAAAGAAGTTAAAACACTTGGTAACCTTATTGATGATAATTGATTACAACAATAAAATGCACGTTCACCAATCTTAGTTAATCTTGATGATATTGTAATTGATGTTAATGATTTACAACTGTCGAAACATTTATCACCAATTTCAACTATTGAATCTGGAATGTTGATTTCTTTGATATTTAAACTAGAAAAAACCAAATCATCTAATTTATTAACAACATTTGGAATTTCATCTCCATATTTCAATCTGTTATTTTTAGTATAACTAATTCTTCTGAATCTGATATTTTGATATTTGTTTTTCATTTCTAAATATTTCTGATAACTAACGTTATAATACACATAATAACCACTAATATCACCATCGGAAAATATCTGATCATCTTCATCAAATAACCATTGAGTTTGTAAATTAATAAAATACTTTCTTGAATTGTGATTAATTTTAAATGGATTAAAATGAAATTTGTCAATATTCTCTTTGAATTTTGAATTAACTAATGTGATATTATTCATATCTGAAATACTTTTAACATATTTTGAACATATTAACATTGAATATGAGTCTACTTGTCCTCTCATTTCACAATGATGCTTTAATAGTTTTTTTTATTTTTTTTGAAAAAAAAAATTTTACTTCAACGGCAAACAATTTTTAATTACAGATTTTGAATCTAAATTTATGGGAAAAATGCCTATTGTATGGGATCCACAGTTCAATTCTAAAAATTGTTAGATCTTGCTGATACAACAAAAAAAGAAGGCGATGAGTACTTATCTGTTTCCTTTTGTTTCCTGTTTAAAATTTTTATTTTTTATATTATTTATTTTGTTTTTTGAATTTTGTTATAAGTTTCACAGACAAAGAAATTGAAAGTGGTGCGTGGTGTTTAAAAGGGTTTAGTGGAAATTCCAAACTAAATATTCTTCCATTAACCGTTTTTATAGACCATGGGCGACGGCTGTTTTATTCAAACTAGAACTTATGACAGTGAGTAACTGTGTTTCACATTTATGAAAAAAGTATTTTTTTTGCATTTAGAATTAAATCACTAAATTTGTTTGTCGCTTTGCCTACAAAAATGAATTATTAAATGAGTCATTGTTGGTCCAAACAAAAAAGTAATATCTTTCTTGATTTGGATAGTAGAAATCAATAATTGAAAGAAAAGATCTTCCAGTTTCGATCAAATTAAAAGTTTCTATGCTTTGTATTAACACTTTTTATTTAAAAATTTCAAATTGCTAATAAAAATCATTGGGAAATGAACGGTGTCGACAAGATGTAATGTTCTATTTATATCTCATTACTTCTTGGTTTCTCCCCCAATTTCTATTCAAATGACATTTTCAAAAGTCTCTTCTTAGATACTTAAACAAACCTATTTCATTCTTGTTTCAGTTCTTTTCATGCAACCAACCCAATACGTTCAAGTACCACAGTATCCTTGTGGTAATCAGCAACCTTGTGTTGTTGCCCCAATGAATAATTGTCAACAACAAGAATTCTTACCAACCCCAACGAAAAGGTTATCGCTTGATTGGTGGATGTTTATTCTTGGTTTCTTTTTCATCATACCATGGCTTATTGAGTTTAGACATGTCTTTACTGATGATGCGAACAAGAGAATATTTGCGACTCGCTCTCTGTGTGGTCTCCTATTTTACTCTTTCCTTGTTGTTTTCATTCTGGTATTAGTTTAAAAACAACTGAATCCTAATTGATTCTCTTCTCATTTTATCTAACTTTTTTATTCCACAAAAATAGGATCAGTCTCTAACTTGTTCTTTTTTAAAGTTAACATGAAATGACCACAAAAAATAAATGAATTAACATTTATTATCTTTGTTTCTTTGAATTTCTCAGTTCAAAAAGTTTCTCTCGCTCTTTTACTCTTTCAATAATTTCCTCTGAAGTTAAAGTCAACCCACTATCAACTTCTTGATAAATACCCTTTTCTATTGCGTCTTTGTAGAACTCATTTCCAACTCCATTCTGACATTTTCCATGAATAACACTGTTAATATGTAATTTCTCGATCATTTCTGCTGTAACCCCACGAGGAGCTCCAATAATAACATTATCAACATATCTGCAAGCCAATAATCCCATAACTCTTTCTCCAATGTTAAGAATTGGATAATTCTTTCCTTTATATTCATTTACTGTTTGATCTTCATAAACTCCAACAATAACATATGTACCAAGTTCATGAGCTTTTCTTAAAAGTTCATAATGACCAGCATGAAGTAAATCAAAACTTCCATCGATATAGATAACAGTATCATGTTCACTTCGTTCTCTTTTTCCTTCGCTGAAAAGTTTAATTTTATCAATACTTAAGTTGGAATGTTTCAATCCATCCCAATGTTCTTTTGATTCAGGATGCATCATTCTATAAATTAAATCAGTCGTCGAAACACCATCAGTTCTTGGAACAATCTTCATCATTCCAGCATCAATTATGGCTTGATAACTGTTTTGTCCAGTTGATGTGTTAAGTGAAAGATCATCACCATGAACTACATAATCAATATGAAGGTTTTTCATCATAAATAGTTCAGTATTCCAATAAGGAATACCATCAACAACTTCATCAACCCATTGACACGATTGGACAGCAATATTTCTTTCTTCTTCCTTCATAACGGTTGGTCCTTTTTGTTCTTCAATGATTTGATTATTCACAATACCAAGAACCAAAATACATTTGTAATTAAATGCAGCACATGCTTGTCTTATAACATTAGCATGGCCCCAATGAAACATATCATAACAACCATCGACATAAATCCTGGGAAGACTGCTATCCTTTTTGTGGAAAACCAAATGGTGTTTAAAATCGTTTTGTTCCATCCAACAAAAACTAAAAATTCTTAAAACTTTTTTTAATTTTTAATTTTAGTTTTTCTTACAAAGATCTCTTTTTTTTTAGAAAGTAACTATTAATTAATGTTTAAATTTATTAAAATTTATTAGAAATTTCTTCGAATCTCTAAAATCATTTCGAATGACTGAATTAAAAAGAAGTCAATATATTATTCCTTCTCCCTTTAGGAGAACTTCTTGGCAAGGATTACCTTTGGCTGAATTACCAAAAAAAATTGAAGCTAAACCTCTTTCCAGTGGAATCACTCCTTCTCCTTTGTCATTACTAAAGAAAGAAGACCTCGATGAAGCTACCGAGAAAAAAGAACCAAGACCATCAAATGTTAATGTTGTTATTTCGCAAGAAACTGTGTTTGTTGCTGTTAAAGATAGAACTGGTAAATACTATGGATATGCAATGAACGTTAATGATGTTGGAACGTCAATTATTGAGACAATTAAAAGTAATGTTTATGTTAAAGGTGATTATGCTTTAACTCTCTACAATATGAATTACAGGGTATTGGATGAGGATTCAAGAAAACCATTAAAAGAACTTAAATTTATTCAAGGATGTCAATATCATGGAATTGTACCCTATTTCTTCTTAGTGGAAAGAAAGGCAGTTATTCAATATGCGTCAATTGAATCAGTTGGAGAATATTTATTACAAAGTGTATTGAAATATGATGTAATTGGAAATAATTTTGTTGGATTATGTAGAAATATTGGTGATGAATTTTATAAGTTCAGAAGAGCATTGGCAACTGTTTGCGGTAAAGAAGAGGAAAATAAGAAGGCGTACGACTCATATTTATTAGAAGAAAATGAATATGTTTATTGTGGAAATGAACCACCAATTCAAGATTTGACAAAAAGGTTAATGATGAAAGGATTCTTATTTGAACAAAAGATGGATAAAACTATTTCACATTTACCAACAGATACAGTCGAGAATGTTATTGCGGCATTATATAATAAATTTACCATTACTAATAAATCCGCATTTTCAGCAACAGAAAAAGCAGAAGATTTTGTATTAAAAGTTAGAGGATTACATGAATTTTTAATTCCAAAGAAAAGAGATGGAACATTATATCAATTATGTGATTTTGATTATATAAGAAGATGCGTAATGAAAAATGATAAAATTGAATTGTATTTGAAACCAAGAAAGATCCTTCATCAATTCATGGGTCCATTAAATCCAATTGATGTTAATTTCCATGGTGTTTATAATACATTATTATCACATGATTTATGGGAAAAAGTAGAAACAGAAAGGACAGGCCAAAGTCAAAACTTAATTGAAAGGAATTACTTTATAACTCTTAAAAAATTAAGTAATTGTGTTTATTATAAACCATTACCTCAAAAGAAAAATAAAGAAAATAAAGATGAAGTTCCAGTTCAGGAATATCAAAATATTGTTAGCTTTAGGGCTTATGTCACTGCTGCTTTATTCCTTGGCCCAAGACAATTAGGAAAATTAGTTACTACTCCGGTATTCCAAGTTAATAACAGTATGGCTCCTTTGGATAATGTTATGGAATTTAATTTACCAATTAAAATACTTCCCAAAGAAACTAAACTCGTCATTGGTGTTTATCAAACTGAAGAACAAATTGGTGTAATTGTTGAACATACTGAAAAAAAAGAAGACAAAAAGGATAAAAATAAAGAAACTCCAATTGGTACCATCAATTGTAAAGTGGTCGATCACAATGGCATGCTTCTTATGGGAAGTGTCCAATGTGGGTTATGGGAATTATCATCTCCCAATTTCATTTCTATGTGTTCTGAAAACGTTGGCGATAGAGCAATATATTTAACATTTACTTATCCTACTTATGATATCCCAGTTTTGATGGATGCATTCAACGATGATAATATTAAAAATGATTGCCAAGAAACTGAAAAATTAACTGCTGATGATACTAAGAAGTTTAAGGTTGCATTAGAATCTAATCCATTACAAAAACTAACTGAAGATGAAATGAAATTAATTTGGAAATTAAGGTATACTGTCAAAAAGACAAAACCAAAGAATTTGTCTCGTGTCGTTGCGGCTGTTGACCTTACTGATGTCCATTGTGTCGCGGAATTGCATCGATTAATAACTGATTGGCCATTACTTGAACCACAAACCGCCATTGAAATGCTTGACTTTAAATTCCCAGATCAAAGAGTTAGAGATTTTGCGTTAAAATGTTTAGATGCAATGGATGATGCAGAATTAATTATGTTCCTACCACAGTTAATCCAAGCCTTGAAATTTGAATTGCATCACAACAGTGAATTGGCAATGTTCTTGTTAAGAAGAGCTTTAAGAAATAAAAATAGAATTGGACATCAATTCTTTTGGTTCTTAAAGGCTGAATTACATGATAATAGAGTCACAGAAAGATATGGATTGTTGTTGGAAGCGTTTGTTGGTGCTTGTGGTAAATATCAAGTTGAATTATTCAATGAAGTCCAATTCCAACTTGATTTGATTGATATTGCCAATCATGTTAAAGTTCTTCCAACTAAGGATGAACAAAAACAATATTTGTTTGAAGCATTAGCCAAATTGAAATATCCAGATAACCAAGCATTACCCATTGATTCCAGAATGCGATTTACTAGGCCAGTTCCAAATTGTGGAAATGTATTCAGTAGTAAAAAGAAACCACTCTTATTGATATTACAGAATTATGATCCAGCAGGAGAGGATATCCGAGTCATTCAAAAGGTTGGTGATGATTTGAGACAAGACATATTAACATTACAAATTTTGAGAATTATGTATACCATGCTTAAGAATGCGGAATTGGACATTAGAATGTTACCTTATCAATGTATTGCAACTGGAAATGAAACTGGTATGTTGGAATTGGTTAAAGATTCCGAGACTTATGGTAAAATCATTGCTGATGATGGAAGAAGGTTAGCTGTCACAAAGAATGATGTTTTAACTCTTTGGATGCAAAAGCAATGCGCTCGACCAGAAAGCAAAGTTACATTTGAACAAGCCGTTCAAAACTTTGTTCGTTCATGTGCAGGTTATTGTGTTGCGACTTATTTGTTGGGTATTGGAGATAGACACAGTGACAATGTAATGGTGACAAGAGATGGTATATTCTTCCACATCGATTTTGGTCATTTCTTGGGTAATTTCAAATCAAAGTTTGGGGTAAAAAGAGAAAGAACACCATTTAAATTTACTCAACATTATGCTGATTTAATGGGATATAAAGATGGAGTTGAAAGTAAAGATTTCATTGAATTCAAAGAACTCTGTTCTTCTGCATTGTTGTCTTTAAGAAAACAAGGATCATTATTCATTTATTTGTTTAGATTGATGCTGGCAACTGGTATTCCAGAGTTAAAGAATGAAGATGATATTGAGTATATGAAGAATGCTTTTATGTTCGATGAAGATGATCAACAAGTTAAAAAGAACTTTGATGGTATGATTTACCAATGTCTTGACGCATGGTCTCAAACATTGAACGATTTGATTCATGATATCGTTCATTACAAGTAAAGAGATTTACTTACAAAAAGAAAAGAATTCTTCTCTTAAATTAAAACCTAATTTAAAAGTTTTTTTTGAATAATTTGTTTAATGATCTACAATAAGGTGTGTCTGGGGAATTCCATGTGTAACTTGTAATTGTTTTAATTTGTATGGTTGTTGAATTATGACTTGAGATTGTACATTTGTCAAATACAAATACATTATTGAATTTGGAAGAGTAAACTTGGTTACTCCTTCAATTTGATTTAATAATAATTTGTATAGTTGAGAACATTGAGTAAAATCCAATGACTTATGAATTGATCCGGAGACTTGGACTGAGAGTTCTTTCAAGAAAGGAAGTGTATTACAATTACCAATATGAGAAGATTCAATTGTTAAATAATAAACGAAATCTGGGAATTTTGTTCGGGTTGAACTATTTTTGATGATTAGTTGGGGTAGATAGAGTCTATAAATCCTTTGAAAGTATTCATCGTACAAATCATCGCAACCTACGATTATTTTTTTATTTGTCAACCAAAGCAATAACTGTTTAAATGCAAGAGGTTTGTGGCAAGAGCTGTATAATGTTTCACTTATCTCAAGCACCATGTAACAACTTCCAAATAACTCCTTCCTTTTTACCAGCATTTTGATGTCATTTGGATTTTTTATTGATATAATCCTTTTGGTATTTTGAAAATTCCCATGCAAACTATCAATTAAACCATTCAAATGATTTTTATTATTTGGATTAAATCCATAAACAATCCATTTTTCTAAATATTTCATTTGTTCTAAACTTCCAATCACACTTCCACCAATTTGCTTAATGCACCTCAAATTTTTCATTCGATAAATAGCCCTTCTGGCATCCAATTCTTTCGTTATTTCAACTGAAGTAACCTTGCCAAGTTCTTTTATACTTTGCAACATATCTACCTCTCTTTCACTCCCAATAATCAATGTGAAGAATATATTTTTTTTCGCCTCCACCAACAACTCATACAACTCAAATACTCCTCCTCTGACAACCCTTTCTTTTTCTTCGCTTTCGAAAATCGAGACCAACGAAAACAGTCTTTTTGAAATACGTTTGAAATCATTCCATTTTTGAGAGGGAATGAACTGGAGAAATGAAGAAATAAAACAACCCTCCAACTTCATCATGCCAAAAAACATCTTTAAAAGAAACGAAAAATTAAAAAAAATTGGATTAATAACATTATTTCTTTACAACAAAATTTTATTAAAAAGTTCAACTATTTGAACCTTTTGAAAAAAACGAAGAAAATTCTGTTTGAGATGTGATTCGATCTGTTTTTACATTCCACTCAACAATGCAAGGAATGACCTATAAGCGTTTCCAATTCATGATTGGAGGAGCTTTCTCCGGGGTTTTTTCACGTACCGTTGTTGCCCCTTTGGATAGAATGCATACATTGCTCGTCGCTCGATCAGATGAGGACGGAGTCCAAATGTTAAAAGATTTATTAACAAATGAAGGAGTTATTGGGTTGTGGAGGGGTAATTTTGTTAATTGTATGAAAGTTGCACCTACTACCGCCGTTAAATTCTTTGTTACTGAAACACTTAAGCGATGTGCAAGGGATTATTATGCCAGAAGATCATTAAAATTACCATTTTCAGTGAATTTTGCCATTGGGGCTCTTGGAGGTATTGCATCCACCATGGTTTCACATCCAATGGACGTTATTAAAACAAGAATGACAATTGAAACAACAAAAATAAGAAAGTATGACACATTCTTTGGGACTGCTTCAACCATTATTAAAGAAGAAGGAATTAAAGGATTATACAAAGGACTAACATTTTCTATATTAAGTGTAACCCCATTCCAAGCAGTAAACCACGCTTGTTTTGACTTGGTTGCCCCAATAATTCCCGAATGCAAATTAAAGAAATTGTATCAAGGATGTTTATCTTCAACACTTGCATTCAGTTTATGTTATCCATTAGATGTTGTTAAAAGAAAATTATTGGCAAAGAAGGCTGATACAGCAGTCCAAGCAGTAAGTGTAATAATGAAAACACAAGGAATCAAAGGATTTTATTCTGGATTTGGAGTTGGATTTATCAAGGTGGTTCCATTAATAAGTGTTCAATTCTTTGCATTTGATCAATACAAAAAATTCTTTAAATTGTAATTGAATTTTTTGAAAAAAATAAAGAAAAAATAATTGCGTCATTTCTTTTTTATTTATTCGTCTTTTTACTTTTTTAGTTCTTATCTTCATGCAACAAGCTGATCACTGTGTTGCTATCATTAAAAAAATGAATTTAATTTCAGTCTTATTAAGCCAAATTGAAAGTGAAAAAACTCTCTCTGATCCTGTTACTTGTGCTGTAATCAAATCATTGGAGTTATTAAAAGATTCGGTTGTGTTGCTGTTAAGTGCATTTGATGTAGAAATGAAAAAACCCCATGAAACAAAGCATGAAAATCGCGTTGAATTTGAAAAACAAACAGTTTCTGCCGTCAGTAAAAAAGAGGAAGTTTCAAATGAGGTTTATACGGAAAATACTTTGGAAAAAGAAAATGATTCTTCAGAACCTAAACATAGTTTTTCAAATACCCCAAAAATTGAATTAAATGATATTTCTGTTCCTGTGAAAAAAGAAGATATTTGTAAGACTGAAAGGAGTATTGAAACCCCAATTGGTGTTGATAATGAAAGTCAACACAATGAAAAAATACCATTTGAATTAGCAAAGGTAATTCAAACCAAAGAAATATTAGGAGAATTGTGTCAGTCACATTTAAAAATGTCGTTTGCTGAAATATTAATTGATGAACAAATTAGAAATAAAGATGTCAATTCCCTTAAAAAGACTCTTAGCAACAAATCAAGTGTCATAATATTCTTAAGATTTGAAAATAATAGAATAATTGGTATTTATTTCCAAAAGACTATTCCCCCTTTTAGTTCTGATAAAATTGCTATCGAAAAGGATGATGGTCATTTCATTCTTGGAATTAATACTCAAGAACCTATTGGTTTAACCAAACATGTTATGTTTAAACAGAAAAATAGTTTTGCTTGTATCGGTGGGTCTAATGATAACTTTGTTTTAGATTTGAATCAAGTTGCAAGTTGGAGGAATGATGGAATTTGGAAACAATCATCAACAAATAATATTTCAACCAAATATAAGAATTTGAAAGAATTGAAAGATATTACTGGTTATGAAAAAGGGGCTGAAGGTAAAATATTAGATGTTGTTATTCTTTCAATACGTAGACAACAAAAAACATTGAGAAGTATTGATTGTTCGAGTTTGCCATCATACGAAACCGTAGAAGTTAAAACAATTATTAAAGAAGAAGTTAAGGAAGAAGTGAAAGAAGAAATATATGAGAAAGAAGAAGATCAATTAAAAACTGATGAAATAGAAGAAACAAAAGAAGAAATTATTGAAAAGAAAGAAAGTGAAGTCGAAGTACAGAAAAAAGTACAAAAACAACAAACAGAAAAAGTATTAATGGCGAATGATAAAATTATTTCAAAACAAGTCATTGGTGGGGCATGCTCAGCTGTTGGAATTTTAAAACTTCAAATTTTATTTGATTCATTAATAAATGAATTGACCGAAGACTCTTTTTGGAAAAGTGTTAGTGGACATTCAAAAGTTATTATGATGGTTGAAATGGATAATGGAAAAATGTTTGGATGGTATTTAGATGGTAAAATACCCAAATATAGTGTTGATGGTGGTATTGAAATAAAAAATAGAAATAAACATTCCTTTTTCGTTGTTAATTCAGATTTGCATGTTCTTAAATATAAAGGAGCTGACTCTAAACATCCAATTTTATCTTATGTCAAAAATGAGTTTAGAGTGTTTTTAACTTTTAACAGTGCATTCCAGTTAAGAACTTCTTTTAATATTAAAACAGATAAGAAAGATGCTTTTGAATTGAAATATAACGATATTCCAACATTAGAAGAAGTATGTGGTGTTAGTCCTGGGGGAAATGCCAATTTCAAAAGAATATTTGTTTGTAAAATGGGTACACAAGAAGGAAAAGAGAATATTAAAATTATTGATTTACCAAAATATAATCCTAAAATTAAACAAGAAAAAATCAAACAAGAAATTAAGCAAGAAGTAAAACAAGAAGTAAAACAAGAAATCAAACAAGAAATTAAGTCAAATGATTTAGTTGAAATAATATTTAATTCACAAATTAAAAAAGAATTAGAAAATGAAAATCAAAAACTTGAATTGATATTTGATTCAGAAGAATTATTAAGTGTTGATTCTTTTAGAAAGGCGGTATGTGGAAAGAAACAAGTATTCATTATTTTCCAACTAGAAAACAATATTAGTTGTGGTATTTATTTTGGATGTGTTATCCCACCAATTAATTCTAAAGGTGAATTAATTGTTGAAGAAGATTTTAAACATTATTTATTTATAATAAATAAGAAGAAATCATTCACAAAATATAAACCAACTTTTGATAAAAAAGGAATCATTTCAGCTGAGAAAAGTGAGTTTAATGTGTTGTTTAGACTTGATTCGATTTTTGAATTAAGAGAAAATGGTCGTTTTAGAGTGGGTGATCATGAGGTCTTGAGAAAAAGATATTACAATATTGGAAATTGCAAAGAAATGTTTGGAGTTGATAATGGATGTTTCAAGGAAGTGAAAAGATTGATTGTTTGTTGTTTACGAGATGAAATCAAACCAAATGATGTTTCAGAAGAAGTTAGAAAAGAGGAAATAATAACAATAAAAAAACCAATTCAACTTGATAAATTAGAGTTACTAGAAATCATTAATTCGAAAGAGATTAATGAAAATCTTTGCAAATTAACGAATAGTAAAACAACCAAAGTAATTTATGATTCGAATAATGAAATAAAAATTGATGTAGAAGGATTTTGGAATACAATTATTGGTAAAAACAGATTAATGATGATGATTCAATTAGAAAATGGAAAAATAATTGGATGGTATTTGAATGGTATTATTCCAAAAAGACAACAAAATGGAAGTATTGAAGTTATGAGAGATGATTATCATTTCTTTATGATTCTAAATTCAAAATTTAAACCAACTAAATTCACTCCAAAAAAATCAACATTCCCTGTCATTTCTTATGAAATCAATACTTACGGTAACTTGTTAAAATTTAATGGTGTTTTTGAATTGAAAACTAATAAATATTTTAATCTTTCTAAGAAAGAAGAAATTGTGTTAAAATATGAAAGAATTACTCCAATGAGTAAAATTTGCCAAATGGAAAATGGAACAAATCAAAAATTCAAAAGATTTATTATTGTTCAAATGATGGAAGAACAAGAAATTGTTGAAAAAGAAATAAAAGAAATAAAACAAAAAGAAAATGTTGAAGAATATAACGACATGAGTATTGATGATAAAATAGAAATATTATTAAAGAAAAAAGAAGAAAAAAGAAGAAGAATTGAAGAAAGTGTTTGTGTAGAAGCAAAGAAGGAAAATCAAATGTATGAAACTGGAATGAAAATGAAAGTTATAAAGGATAATCAGAAGATATTTTGTAATTACATTGTTCAGATTGGTGATAAGATTTTATTTGCAATGAGTAAACAAGAGAATTTAATTAAATTGGCTGAATTAATGAATAGTGGTTGCTTTGAAAGAATATTTAGTTGGAAAAATGGTGGAAGTGATTTAGTTATTAACAAACAATTATTAGAAAGAAATAAAATTAACATTTTTATTGAAACAATAAATGGAAGTATATTTGGTTGTTGTGCTCGTTTTGAAAATGGGAAATGTTCAGGTGCTTGGTTTGTATCTTTAATTAATAAAACAAGTGGTAATGTGATTGTTTGTGAAAAGAAGAAACTTGATAACGTTTTTATTTTCCCCAAGAAACATTCCAATGGGTTCTTGGCAATTGAAGGTCTATTAGCTTTTGGTCAAACTCGCATTCTTATCAATAATGATTTTTGCAAATATTTTAAATCAGAATTTGACTTGAATTTCTATTTGAATAATAATACCAGTCAAACTATTGATATTAAGTCTGTTCAAATCATGAGTTGGGACTAATGATAATTTATTTTATTCATTTAATTTTGATTCTTTAAAAAAATGATTCACAACAAAAAACAAGTTTGAAAGTAAAAAATGGTATTAGTTTTTAATTTCACCAATTACTATTTTCTTTGACTTCCACTCACAACTTTGTGATGGTGTGTTTTGAAGGATAAGTGTTTTAACTTCAATTTCATTTGAATTAGAGACAATAACTTTTCCAGAAATGAATACTTTATTTAGAATGTTGGGCAATTTGACTTCGTTGGTTTTCAATTCATAACAATTCATAACAATTTCTTTTAAGTGTGTGTGTTGTCTTAAATCTATGTTATTTCTGAGATTAAGTTTTAAAAAGGTAATTGTGGAGGGCAATGTCAATTCATCAACATAATTTGTTATTAAATGCTTCAACCCTTTTAAATTGCCATAAAATTCTTTGATAAATTGTTTATTTTCTTTTGAAGTAAACTCAATTCCTAATTTTTTTAGTCCAGTAAGCTTAGTAATTTCATTCATTTGTTTTTTCTGGACATAATTAGCAATTCTCAATTCCTGAACACTTAATGGTAAAGCACATGGTATTCCTCCGTTTCTGTCAATCAATTCAATTTTAGTACAATTCATAAAATTTAAAAGTATTTTCGAATGTTCAATTGTTTCATTAGAACTTATTTTAAAACAAATTTCTTTTATGTTCTGAAAACAATGAATATCTTTTTTTAATAATTCTTTATACTTAAATTTTGGTGTAAATAATATTTTAGAAATACTCGATGGTATACAATCAATTCTTTCAATGTTTTCGATATTTTTTAAGTGATTTAATCCTTTTATTTGAATATTTAATTCTTTTTTATTCACACTCAAAGTGTCAATCATTTCAAGAAATTCACAATTTCTTAAATCACAATCAGTGTTAACTTGGCATTTAGTGAATAATGTAAGATCATATATTCTGTTTATATCACATCCCTTCGTTATTAATATTTGTTTGTCTTCATTCAAACAAATAGTATGTTTGATATCAATTCCATCAATTGGATATTGAGAATAGACTTGTGCAAATTGTTTCAATTCAACATACCTTTCTTTTGTTATTTCATTTTTCAATTTAATTATAATTTTTTGGATGTTTTGATAATTTACTAAACAATTCAAATCTTCATTATCTTCAGTTTCAATTAGTAGTTGAATTAATTTTATATTATTATCACCAAGAAACGCATTTAAGTCACACATTTCATAACAAATTCGAACTTTTCTAAGAATTGGGAATTGGTTTAATTGAATATTGTCAGGTGAAACACAAACTAAACTCAGTTGGATTATTTTCTCTTCAATCCCACATGGAAAATTAGCATGATCAAAGAAAAAAGAAGTCATTTCAATTTGATTAACTCTGGAAAACAATTCAAAGTTGGTAGCAATTTTATTTTCTCTACAACTTACCGTTTCAATATTTGGAAATAAATCAAATAAATTTGAAACAACAACATAGTCCAGTGGACTCTTTTCATTTTCTTTCATTTTTCTTATTTTTAAATATTTTATTATTTTTGATGCTTCTTGACATTTCTTATTGACTTGTATTATTTTAATTATCGTTTCAATGGCATTGATATGCAAAATAACATTCGCCAAATAGACAGCTTCTAACTGTTTCATCTTTAAATTAATTTATCAGTTTTTTGTAATTTCAATGATCCCATTTTTATCCAAAATCCATCGAATTTTCACTAATTTTGGTGTAAAAAAAAAGTAAAATCTTTATTTCTTCAAAATGAAAAGTATTAAAGCTGTTGTGATTGGGGATGGCGCTGTCGGTAAAACAAGTTTATTAATAAGATACACTAATAACGCATTTCCCATTTCCTACATCCCTACCATTTTTGATAATTATTCGGCAAATGCTATTTACCATGGAATTGAATGTGGAATTGGATTATGGGATACCTCTGGAGGGGAAGATTATCACAAAATACGTTTTCTATCGTATTATGGAACAAATGTATTTATTCTTTGTTATTCAATTGAAGATAAAACTTCATTCCAACACATTGACCGATATTGGAAAGAAGAAATAAACCAATATGCAAAAGATGTTCCGATCATTCTAGTTGGAACCAAAAGTGATTTGGGAAAGGAACCAGAATATTGTGACATCTGGTATCATCGAACCTATGACTACAGAGAAGTAACGATGAAGGAAGGGATTGAAATGGCAGTCAAAATAAACGCAACATTTTTTATTGAAGTGTCAGCAAAAAGTGGAGAAAATGTGAAAGAATTATTTGAAAAAGTGTTGCACATTGGACTAAAAGATGAATTAATGAATATAAAAAATAAAAAGGAGAAGTGTATTGTAAGTTGATAAATGGATTTTTATTAAAATCATGTAATCATTTTTGTTTTGAAATCTTTAAAATAAATCTCAAATTTCATTTATGAACTGCAACTCAAACAAACAATTAGATCGTTATTCTATGATGATCGTTTCTAAATATTTTAAATCTTTTTGGGATTTCATTAAAATGGTTCAAATATGTAAGAAATTCAAAGAAATACCAGAAATGTTTCATTATAATCCAGTTCCTTCAACAAAGAAAACCAAATTCTTTCCAAATATTGAAACATATCATATTTACAATAAAAATGAAAAGAAAATAGAAGGATATAATAAATATGTTTATTGGAATGAAGTTACTTATGAAACTTATTTAAATAAGAAAGATAATGAAGAATTTAAAAAAGTTAAATTTACTGAATATGATTGGAGTAAATACAAATCATTTAAAGGAGCAACTATGTTGTGTAAAAAATCTTTGTCGCAGTGCGATTTTGAAGAAATTGATTTAACAGGAATTACTAAACTTGAAAGACGTTGTTTTAAAGGAAATACAAATGTTAAATATATCAAATTAGATAAAAGAATATCAAGTATTCTTCATGGCTGTTTTTTCAATTGTTCATCGCTAAAAGAAATGGATTTGAGTTATGTTAAAATACTTGAAAATAGTTTTTTTTATGGATGTAGCTCACTTACTGCGCTAACACTACCTGAAATGGCCTTTGAAATTGGAGAGTATTGTTTTTATGGATTAAATGATTTAGAAAAGATAGAAAAAAAAGGAATTCAACTATTTGAAGCAAACATGAATTATTCACTTTATAAATCATTTAAAACAAATGGAATTGACGTAAAGGGGGATATTTCATTTAATAGTTATGATAGAATTAAATATAAAAATGAAATACCAGAAGGAGTTCATATACTTGAAAGGAAATGTTTCGAAGAAGTGACAACATTAGGGGATGTAATACTTCCAAGGTCAGTAACAAAATTGGATTACGATTGCTTTTGTTATTGTTCAATTAAATCAATTGATTTATCCAACATTATTGAAAATAAATGCATATTCAACTCATGTAATGAGATAACATCAATTACTTTAAATAAAAATGTTTTAGGATTATCAGAAAATCATGATTATTTATTTTATAACTATTTCTCACTATTAAAGAACATTGAATTAAGTGATACAAATCATATTCCAATTGTTTCAAATCATTTAAGAAAACTAATGAATGAAAAAGGATATCAATATGATAAATGTATTTACACAAAAGAAGATCGTATTGAAACAAATTCAATTATTCCAGATGAAGTTAATATTATTGATGAAAATGCTTTTAGTTATGGAAACATAATAAAAACAATTACAATACCTTCGAAAGTTAGCGAAATATGTCTTTGTAATTTTTGTTGCGTGAATAATCTTGAAAGAATTGAAATTCAATCAACAAACATCAAATGTGATTTAAAATGTTTCGATAATCTTCCAATAATCAAAGAATTGGATTTAAGAGGAATTTCTTCATTTGGGTCACTTTGTATTTGCAGTTGTCTTTCCCTTACGAAAGTAATTATTCAAAATACTCCTTTAGAAAATGGATTGATTAATTGTGAATTATTGAAAGAAATTGAAATTATTGGAATTGAAAACAATGAATATGAACATCCAATTAATTATAAACTTGCACATGTTCTGGAGAATAAAGGAATTCATTGCAAAAGAAAAGTATTGTATGATTTTAAAACAAATGATAATAAAGAAAGTTATTGTATTCCAGATGGTGTTAATGAAATTGCTGCCCATTCATTCCAATTTTGTGAATTAAAAGAAATTACAATTCCGTCTTCTGTATCATTGATAAAGTCTTTTGCTATCAGTTATTGCACTGCATTAACACGTTTAATAATTGAAGGAAATCCAGAAATTGAAACAAGGGCTTTCGTTGGAAATACTCAACTATTTCTTAATCAACCAGAACTTAAACAATATTCTTAATTGATTCAAAAAACAATTAAACAATATTTTACTTTTCACCAACAAAAAACTCCTCAAAAACACTTCTTCAATTAGATTCAGAAATTTCTTTGTCTAACATCAAACGAACATTATTTTTTCTTTCCTCTACTGCTTCATTTAGTTTATCAACATTAACACCTTGGTCCAATACTTCACTTCTTTCAATAGACGCATTTTCTATTTGAAGAATTAATAAACAAAGTTTATCGAAATTTGGTCTTTCTGTTGGATCATTTCCCCAACATGAGTTAATCAAATTTTTGTATTCCAGTGGGCAATTCGAGTCAATCGAAGGTCTTTTTCCTTTCAACACATTTTCTTTTATTTCAAATAGTGATTTAGTTTCATTCCATGGTTCTTTGGCATAAAAGAGTTCCCATGCCATTACTCCAAATGAGTAAACATCACATTTATCTGAATACATATCATTATAAGTTTCGGGAGCAACATAAATTGGAGTACCCAATCCTTTATCCTCTTTTGCCCTCTTGAACAAACGAGAAGTTCCAAAATCCGTTATTTTTATAACACATGAAGATGATTCATAGAATAATGAGTTTACCAACAAATTATCGGGTTTTAAATCTAAGTGCATGATGTCATTCTGATGTAAGAAACTCATTCCCCTTGCACAATCGGACAAAACTTTTACTTTATACCTATATGGTAACAATATTTCATATTTATTTCCTTTTCTTATGTATTCTGCTAAAGAACCTAACTCAAAGAAAACAGTGACCATACTAATTTCTGGAATATAAGTAATAGCCCCAATGTAATTTGCAATGAAAGGATTCCTTAATTTTTCCATCATTTTACATTCATTTGAAACACTCTCCTTCAGTTCTTCAGTCTCTTTATCTCCTAAATTTGTCCATTTAAATGTTTTAACAGCAACTAAAGTCCCTCTGTAAACTCCCAAATGAACAGCCCCCATGGCCCCTTCTCCAATTGGTGTTTCAGAAAAACTAATTTCGTCTAAATCTAATAAAGTAGATCGTTCTGCCTCAGTGTTGATCGTGAAATGACCATATAATTTACTTTTAACATTTTTCATCAGTTTGTCCATTGTGTCTCTATCGTCCTTGCCCCAAGTTTCGAATGATTTATTCCTGAGCAATAAAACGATATCTTTTAATACTTCTTTTTTTTTACTCAGATAAATACTATAATGGATTTTCATTCCCAATATATGGGTAGTACAAAATAATGTCATGAAGGATGTTATTATTTTCTTGGTTTTGGATGAGAGATAAACTACTTGTGGGTCGAAATAAAAATTAAATTTCGGACTGTTTGGGGTATGGAATATTACAACTGCATTATACTTGGATGCATTAATAATTTCTATTGATTCAAACCTTGTTTCCCCCACAAGACTCGTTGTTGATGAATTACCAAAGTCTAAAGAATTGGGACGAATAAAGCATTTGGATTCCTTGTTGGTGGGGCTTGCATTGGTGATATCAAAATAATAAATTGGTTGTTGAATTTTTATTGCTTCTAAGTCAATTCTCTTTGTTTTAAATTTTAAAATGAACAGTATTATTGTTGGTGATATTAAAAGTAACAATAGTGTAATAAAGCCAACCACAACAATAAGAGTAATTCCCAAAACAGAAAAACGTTTCTTTTGACAACTTATATTATTGAATGGCTCATATCCATTAGATATTAAACACTTGCAATCATAATTACATCCAGCCCCGCCATCACATTCTTCTCCTTCATCATATCGCTTATTTCCACAACTCGCCAAAACACAACGTTTTGAATTTTCAAAGTTAATTGATTTATATCCATCAATGCATTTACATTTAGTGTTACACTTTTCACTTCCTCTTAAACAATCAAAAGAAGTAATATTATTTAAATAACATTGGTCTGGAATACATTCTTGATTGACAAAAGTGTATCCCTCTTCACATTCACAGTCATCATTACATCCTTCTTCTTCTTTGTATTTACACAATAATGAAGTGTCCCCGTATTCATCATTAAACAATTGAGTTTTTTTATCAAAACAAATATCCCTGCATTGAACCCCATACTTACCTTCCTTACAAATACACCTTCCTTCTCTAAAAGCACATATCCCACTTCCTTTTTCTTCATTACAATTATTTGGACATACAATACTAACACTAAACAAATCATCCCCAAAAGTATCTGTCGAAAAATAAAGCATATCAACACTTTCAGTTGAATTCAACTTTAAAATAAAACTCAACCCATCATTTAGACCTTCTTTCCTAGTGACTCCTTCAGTGACACCCCTTAATGACCATAAGCAATCAGCGTCACTAAAAATGTTGTAGTCATGACCATTTTGTTTTGTTTGGACTTGCTCAATAATTCTCAATTTACCTTCTTGTTTCCCAGAAATAAAAAGTGTAACACCATCTGCACCTTCGAAATGACCTCTGAGTCCTTTGTATATTTTTCCAGAACAAGGAGATTTCATGTAATCCCCAAGACTGATTGGAAGTACGTAAGAAGCTTTCATGCCCTTATATTTCTTTAAGTCTTCAACATCTTTATTTGTGATGCTTATGTGATATGGGTAGGCACTTTGGCTTTTAATCACAAGATTAATAGGTTTAGAAGGGATAGAAGCAGTCCAAATAAAGTAATAATAAGTTTTTGCGGTCATGTAAACCCCAAAAACCCCAGTTGTTTCATTAAAACCACCCGATGTGTAACAACGAAGAGAGTTATCATTGTCAAGAATAGCCACATCAATATAGAAGTCATGTGGCCAGCCAACATAGATATAATGATTGACATATCCAATGGATTCATTCACAATTGGTGTATATTTAATCCATCCCCCATATCCAAATACATTCCTGTTCACTCTTTTGTCTTGGCATGGGGAGCTGAACACCTGAATTTCATCAAAAGAAAGTTGTACCCCTTGATTAACTAAAACTTCTTTTGCATTCAAATAGCCTTTGTACGGGTCAACAGCAATTTTATCATTGCTTAATGAACATGTGTAATTTTCATCTGAAAGGAACAATGGGTTTGAATCGCTAATTGGTAAGTACGGATCCAATGCTTTGCAACTCTGACACCTCACATCAAAAGGGTCATATTCGTCATAGCAATCTAAACAATAAAAAGAACCATTGATAAGAGTTTTACAGCCCGGAGAAACAGTCTCCGATCTCACAGTAAAGCACAACAACAACAAAACAAAGAGTTTCATTCCTGAAAATACCTTCATATTTGCAAATTTGAGTTTCACAAAATTCCCAAACCAAAAGTTTTTGAAAACCCCCAAGATGGAAATAAAGTTGGAGTTTTGAAGAGGTCACAGAGAATTTCCAACAAATTCCGTTTTACCCAAAAATAGATTGGAATTCAGCTTCATTTTGCTTATTTTAAAAACAATCCCCTTTTTGGTTTTGGCTTTTCCTCACTTTAAATACCAAAACTCTATTTTTATTTGTTTTTATAACATTATTAACACAAATAACACAAATAATTCAATTCTACAATTCCTACTCAAATTTGTAACCACACGAAGTACAGAAACGTGTTCCTTCGTCCACCTCCGCTTCGCAATCAGGGCACTTTTTACTTTTCCCACCCGAACCAGAGTTTCCAAGAGACTTTCTGTTATCTGCATAACTACCAAACAAAGTGTGGCTTTCTTCCTCTCTTTTTTGTTTATAATATTTGCTAAAACAAATATTGTGCCAATCCTTTCCCTCGGCTTGTTTCCTCTCAGCAAAGTAAACAGTTTTTCCTTTAGATTAGAATTTATTTATTATTTTGATGAGACCCAACCATTAAATCTCTTGCCAAAAAAAAAACAAACCACACAACGCACACTTCCAAGACATGATTATTGAGATGAACTGAAGTTTCCCCTTATTGTTGAACTATAAATACTTACTATTGAGTTGTTTTATTATTATTATTTTATTATTTTATAGTTTTTTATTTTAAGAATGACATAAAAATACAGAATGAGGTGACGCGTTACCACCTTTTCGTTATACCGAGATTTACCGACGTCAGAGTGACAAAATTGTGTTCAAAGAATAATAAAACCGGAGTTCCCCTCTGTTTTAACGTTCCATACTTTAAATGCCAGCGCACATGGGTTTTTGCCAAAATTGATTATTATTCAAATCTTCATCCCATTCGCTCTTTATTCCAAATAAATATCGACATTTGCCAAAACAAAATGAAGCGAATATGATGACTGAAAAGGACCAATGAGTCGAAATGTGAAATGATATTTTTAAAAAATTTCTTCGTTTAAATTTCTTTTCACACATAAAAAAAATGAAATGGTTATATCTTCTTTTCACACCATTTGACAATATAAAAGGAGCACTAAATTAAAAGTTCGTTATCCACGTGCTATGAGTAAATCGAATTGGTTTTCTTTTTTGAACAAAAGAGAAGATATTTTGACTGATAAGGAAGAGGAAAATGACCCGTTCGTCTTTGATGAGGGCAGTGGGGAATGGAAGCAATTAAGCAAAACACAGTATTCAATATCTTGCCCACCTGAATTTGACATTCAAATGCCCCCAATTATCCCACCCAATTTCCATTACAACCACATTGAATCAAATGTACGAAGAGATCGCTATATAGATCCCTTTACACAGCAAGTCCACCACTTGACACCACCACTAATTCGCCCCAATTGAATAACATAAATGTAATTCCTTTTTAAAATAACAAAATTAAAAAAAAGAAAGACCTCCAAAGAAAACAACAAACAAAGGAAATAAGCCACAAAAAGGCCGAAATAAAAAATTGAAACAAAATTTGAGAAAAAATAAGAGTTTAGTTACTCATTTATCTTCAAATACTCAATGGACCCTGAAATTGGAGATATACCTGAAATCAATTTTAAGAGATTTAAAAAAATCAATTTGGAGGATCTTTCAAAGGAACTAGACAGTGATACCGAGGAATTAAGCGATGATGAAATTGATTTAGAAGAAATGGGTAATTTATTTAGGCGCATTTCATATAAAGGATCGAAAGAACTTTCGACCACGGATAGACAACCCTCTCTTTTGAAAATGAGAAAAATGTCTTCAGCCCTTTTAATCGGAAACCAAATCATTGAAAAGCACCAAAAACAAAGTGAGCTGAAAAAACAAGAAGACGTCCTTCATATAAGTAATTTGGATGCCGAAAAAGATTTATATGCAAATGAAAATTCTCGATATTCAGTCGATAGTATTGGAAGTGTTGCCACGGTTGCATTAGAAGAAAATGTAGAAGATATAATGGACATCATTGATTCTTCAAACAAACCAAAAATGTCAATTAGTGAGTTAGTAAAAGCACCAAGATCTTCTGAAGAGTTATTAGTGCAATTAAAGCAATGGCACGGAGAGGAAGACCTTTACTATTCCACTATTTCTGATATCAATTCCATTTATTTCAATTCCTTTTTAATTCACTTCTCTGGAGCATTAAAACCGTTATTGGATTTTACTCCACGCTTGAAATTAACATCTTCAATTAAAAACTCATTACACAGGATTTCTGCCAAAATAACTTCATCTCCAAGATCAAATTCTCCAACACCTAATGAGCTTGCGGAGGATTACTGTATTAAATTACTTGGGGCAATTAAAGACATTGAGCAAAAGGAGGTATTAGATTCATTAATTTCAATTGAAAAGGGAAAAGAGTTGTTGGATTTCGCCTCTCTAAAACAAATGAAAGAAATACCAACAACTTCTGTTGAATGTGTTTTACTTCTACTCTTTGTAATTAATGATTACCACATGAATTTATTTGAACCTCAACTTCCAACTAAACCGGACTATAAAGAAAATGAAATGAATATTCTTAGGGAAATGATCCTTGCTTTGAGCAAAAAACAAAAAATGATCGTCGAAGGAATTTTGGATTTGAAGGATGTTCCTTATGTTCAAATATTGGCTTTATTCGGCCTTTTTAACTGTGGGCAAAGCCCAATGGAAAGAACAAACTCTATTCCCCAAGTGTATTGCATGTATGATGTATTAATGAACCGAAGAATATTTCTTATGGAGGGTGTTGTCAATGGAATATCATATTTCAATGAACAAATTAATTTATGCACCATACATTCACTAATAAGCACAATGCCATTCGTTGATAATAAAACATTAACAATAATTTGTCAAGTACACTCACTATTCTTGGACTCTGAAGATTTCATTGAAAAGCTGAGAGTTCATTGTTTTTATCATTCAATTGATGTTTATCGGACAGTCTTTAAAGACATCGACAAAGAACCAGAAATTCCATTGATGATATCTGTCGAGTCTTTATATAATCTGCTTCTTCCAAACTTAGATAATGCCAAGGGATTAGCCCAGGCGATTACAATTGTATTCAATTTTGCATTAAATAAAATAAACCCAATCGATTTTGTCGTAGAAGAAGGTAAAGGAACATTATTTTATATTGAAATCATCGATTTATTCCAACAGACATTATGTAAAATCCTTCAAAGTAAACCATTAACCTTAAAAAATATTATTTCTCTTGGAAAGGAATTAAATGATTTAAATAATTTCGAAGGCGCTGGGGCAGTTGGTTTGGCAATATCATGTCAATGTGGTGAATCAGAAATTAAAAAATTAAAGTCAAAATACAAAAAAATAGTTGCATCTTTGGCACACATGTTTAGGAATCGCACAAATGGATATCTGCAAATATTGAACGCAAGTTCTTTTCCAAAAATACCCGTTTACGCATTCTCTAAAAACGCAGTTGAATCTGCCAAAGTCAAACCCACATTTTGTGAATTCTATCCTGACCATATTGATTTTGGTGGGAAATGCCTTCCAATTGGGAATATATGTTATTTATATTATTGTTGTCAACAAAACCAATATCATTTAAAATTAAGTGATCCAAATCTCAAGCAAATAGTTCTCAAATGGATTAATTTGTCCCTTTAGTTGTAACAAAATTGTTTGACAAATCCAGTTATTGATTGTTTTATATACCATTTATTTTTTTGTGTTATTCCTTTGATTTTCCAGTCTTCACCAAATTAATAAACCATATTGGAATAGTAAACAATCTACTTTCGAAAATTTGGAAAACAAAAATCAAAAACCTATATATAAGTGTGGTTTTGAAACTTAAAAACATTGAAGAACTAAAAAACTTCACAATGTTATCCTTTCTATTTGTTGTATTCTGTGTTGTTTCTGCCTCAACCATCAATGATTTAACAAAAGCATCGAACGGTGCGAGAGATAAAATTAGCGCTCTTGCCTTGTTTGTCAGGGCCAAAGTTGCCCAATCAGTAAATGACATCAAACAAGCCGAAAAGAATGATAAAATTGCTTTCAAAATGACCACTAAAACCCTTAAACGTGAAACAACGAGGGCAATAAAAGAATTTATTGATGCCAAGAAAGCCAGTAAAAACGTAACTAATCTCGTTGAAACTACCACTGAAGCAAGAAAGGCTGAAAAAGAAGTTTTGGACCAAATGATAAAATTACATGAAACCTACGTTAAAACAATTCATAACACCACAAACGGAGTCAAACAAGCTGGTAAAGCAAACAAAGTCGAGGCTGAAGTGTCTTTAGTTGGAGTCAAAACTATCGGAGAAAATTTAGCAAAACAAATTGCTGCCTCTGGTAATGCCAGCCACCCAAATGTCCAACTTGTTTTCAAAACTGCCCAAGAAGGATTAAAGAATTTAACGATTCAAATGGTTAATACTTCCAAAGAACAATTAAAAGCTATTAAAGATGCTGTTGACTTTGTTAGAACTGGAGAAACAAAAATGTTGGAGTCATACAACAATTTGTTTGTCTTGTTCAAATCATCCTTGTCCTCTAACTTGTTTGTTGAACAAAATGAACCAAAAACCAAAGAGGAATTGGCAACTGCAATGAAGAACGCCCAAAGTGCTGTTAAGAAAAACGCACAACAAATTAGAAAAGTCCACAAAGTCGTCAACAAGATGACAAAAAATGAAAATGCCAAGAAAATTCAAGCCAAAAAAGTCAAATTGACACCAAAAAAACAAAGTTGTGCTTCAGCATTAAAGAAATGAAGGTTTAAATAATCCATTATTATTTCTTGGTTTAAATTATTTTGAAATTAATAAATAAAACATTTAAGAAATCAATTATTAAACTAATTCTTCTTCATTTTGGAGTTCACGATAACCTTTCTTGGCGTCCTTCCAATTAATAGACATAATACTTTTACGATAATTTCTTTTTGATTCAGTTTCAGGAAGAGATTTTGAATCATCCATTAATCGTTTCTTAATTAAAAGAACACCTTTTCTATAAGATTCCAATTCTGAAGTATAAATGATTTCATCAATTCCAATTCCATCAACACACGAAAAGATGTAATTCAACAACCCAACAACAAAATTAAATGCTTTTCTGTAATCAACAGCAAGAAACACAGCACTTAGAACCATGATAACAAATATACAAATGGGGAAAGTATCGTTAAAACTGTTTCTTCCAAAGAATGGAACTTGTTCCATTCCTTTATTCACAATTTGAAAAGCAGTTGTTGATTGAATTTGTGGATATTGCTTTGAATTAAAATTAATCATGTGAATGAAATTCATCGCAAGTGCAGGTCCTACTCTTGATAAATAATTACCTGCAAAGATAATGGAATATGAATCACTCAGTTGGTGTTTTAGTAATTCTAAAGAAGGAAATCATTTCAATGTTAATAAATGATGAAAATGCATAGAATATCATCAATGTCAATATCATCAATGCTTCAATTCCAATCCAACCACTTAAATCTCCTTCAATTAAGTTTGAAGTTAAATTAATTGAAGGATTAATTGCCTTCAAAAAGCCAATCATTGTTAATTCAGGTTGAATAACAAACACCCAAAAGAAGACAATAAGTAATACTTTGATTGGGTTTGTAAGCCATCTGCCATATTTTAAATAATAATATTTCATTTTTGACATTTCACGCATTAATTCTGGCATTTCCTTTTCATTTTCAATTAAGAACAATTGTTTTGTTTTTTTCATGGTGTTTTCATATAATTTTTCATCTCTCATAATTTTTCTAGTGAATCTTGAAGTTTTTCATTTGCCATTGCTAATTCTGTATAATCTTTTTTTACTTCTTTGGTCGAACTTTCAATGTATTTACCTTCTACATACTTCTTAACATCTTCTACACTTTTATTAACATATGATCTTAATGGATCTTCACTTTCAACCATTTCATCATATCTTTTGATCACTTTAATTTGTTCATCCAATACTTTCTTTGATTCTGTTAATCGGATATTGCATAACCCAACATCACAAATACTTTTTCTTAATTCCATTTTGATTGTAAATGTTCTGATTGTGTCATAAACATACATTATATATCCATTTCCCATGAGTGTCATTGCCAATATCAACCCCCATGCATTTGATAATGTTAAAGCAAATCCAAAATATTCTTCTCCACTCGTTATTAATTCATCTCCTTTGAATATCCAAAACAATACAAAGAACAAAACGAGTAAAAACACTAAAAACCCATAAAATATGACATTTCTCTTAACACTCCTCAATAGCTTTCGAATGAATGTGAAATCACCAACGATGCTGTATGATTGAATGATTGGGAACACCAAATAACACAGTAAAAATTGTAATACGTAAATTGTCCACCAAATTATTGTCAATACCTTCTCTTCAACATATAAAAAATCTTCTTCTGATCGAAATGATGACACAATATCCAATGGCATTAATAACGGACACAGGAATGCTAAAAACCACCCAACAAATGCAGACAACACAACATACCATCTTGTTTTTAATGGTTAATGTATCTAAAAAGAATGCCAATCGACATTGCAGTGGCAAGTATTACAATTAATACAATAGACACCCACATGACTTCGACGAGTTATTGTTTATTTTGTTCTCTTTTTGTTTACTCTTTTTTTACTATACATTATAGTTTATTTATTATACTATTTTTAGCATTTCATTTTTCTTTGGTTTTT